>JAULBO010144417.1:8404-24878 GCA_032355325.1 Clypeosectus delectus
GTACTGATAGCCTGAGTATAGCACGGACGATACTGTACTGATAGCCTGAGTATAGCACGGACGATACGGTACTGATATAGCGTGGACAATGAACTGCAGTTCCATGCTGGATGTGATGGTTCCTGTGAATAGTAGCATCAACACACATTGTACGTAGTTTGTGTTTCTCATCCGAAATTCTGGCAGACAAATGGTCACAGAGGTCAATACGTTGTGCATGTATGCCACTACACTGAATGTATTTCGCTGAGTGTACGTGGTGTGTGTGTGTATGTATGTATGTAAGCTGTATGTGTGTGTGCGGTGTGTGTGTGTGTGTTGGTGACTGTGTTTATTTGTATCTGTATGTGTTTGTGTAGTGTTTGTGTTTGTGTGTGGTATGTGTCTGTGGTGTGTATGTGCTTGTGTGTGATTGGACTGTTTGTATGTGAGCATGTGTGCATGTGTATGTGTGTATATACCGTGGGTTTGTGTGCGTGTATGTGTCCCATGTCTGTACATGTAATACTATGTTGAATTCGTGTAAACGTGGCACAGGGTATCCTCAGTTAAAGGGATACTCGTACATCCAAATATAGCTATGAAAGTGAAGACACTCTAACGAAAACATATAATACAAACAAAACCACGAAAACAAAAAAAACCACGAAGAACAGCATGCAATGCAACGACATGCGATTAGTGCTGGAGTAAGCTCTGACCGAATGCTTTCACTATTGATAAATGTCATATAAATGCATTTCGTATTAATAGTGTAGCATAGCTGCAGGTACGCCAAGCGTGTTGTGTCGGTGATGTAGGGACATCGTGTTACGTGTTGCGGAGCCCTATACAAATGTAGGCTGCGCTGGGGAAAGTCTCTTGTCCCACACTGCATTCACAGTCACTGGTGTGCAACAAGCCCGTTCTACTCGCTGTTCTCGACACACAAAAGCACGCGCTCATTACCCTACTGCACAGGCTGCTTCATAGACGCAATAAATCAGAGTGACCTTCAAGAGTCCATCGACTTTCTGCGATCATACATGTGCACGTGCGTCTAACGCGAAATTACCTCCCCTTTGGGGTTCCCGCTGCAAATATTACACGATGCCTTGCGGTTTTCTGACAAGCTACATCCGTTTTCTACATACATCCGTGTATAACATTACTGGCATGCTTTGCGCAACCTATTTTTTGTTGTTATCACCCTTGGCGGTTGACACGATAACTACTTCGACATAATTTACCTGTCCACCTGCATGCGTTCCAGTTCGTGGAAGACTGACGTAACCGGACAACTGGTTACCTTATCCATAACGCTCGCTGGCCGTGTCCTAACCTATATAGAAACGCTTACTGTTTCACCAGCCCAAAGTATCACAGTGCACATTTCACGCAATGACATTTCGTTTAATACAGATACATGTATACATGTGATCGAAGCTGCAATACACACGGCAATTCAGGTTAGCAGTCTTGCCGGGAGTGCCAGTTCAAAACGTCATCCGACGGTTCATAAACCAAAGGTTTAACGATTGCGCGCCTCGGATGCAAGCGCAACATAACACCGGAAGAATACCGACTGGTAGCTGATTCACACGTACTATGAATGCAGGCAGTGATTATGAGCAAGATATGAACTAATTTTGTATTGCTGTACTAAGTATCAGGTTACACAAAGAAAGTCACGGGTTGTGTTTGTGGTATTTTTTTAGTCTAGTGTATAGCGTCCGTTAAATGCTTGGACGGACATGCGTGTAACACCGTCTGGATTTATAGCCTTGCAAAGGATTCAAAATGCTGCTGTTTGACGTATACATGCACTACCAAATGCACACCGTCCTGCGACGTGGGTTACCATTAGGGAGACTTCTGTCAAGTGTGGTAGTATTCACTCGTGTATCGAAGGCTTACATAAGTTCGTTCCCCCGACTAACTGCTGGGGGACAAGTTGCTTCAGAAACACACACTATAATGTATCCCTGACGCGTGACTATAGTACGCGACTATAGTATATCTACTGCGAGATCTTATTAATCTTCTTCAAATCATGGCCTAGGTGCAGCTTCAATTTCGGCAACACACTATACTATAATATATTATATTCACATAACTATGCGTGTCATTTATTTACTAGTAGTGTTATATATTCAAAATAACATGACGTTGTTCACCTACATGTGTTCTAACGTGTCAATAACCAGATACGCACCAGGGGTTAGACACAGATCCCACACACATTATTCAGGAATACATTTACGCCAACACGACATAATTTATCTCAGTAATTCAGTGACATTATTACAAAACCGCGTATGTCTGCATTGCTGACTCGTGTGGAAAATAACAACACCCAACAAACCATTATATACACATCGAACACCAGCGTCAATACTTAAACGCATGTATACGCAACTACGTCTATATGCAAGAGAAACGTAATATTGTTTACCTGCTGACGGAACGTTTTCCAATCTCCGTATGTTCAAAAATATTTATGTTTGGATACAGTTCCTAAATGTTGCCTCAAAGGCAGCCAGACGTCAACAGAGCCTGCACAGAAATATAAAGCCATGAGCACGTATCTATGACATTATCGCCAGTGCCGTGTGTATGTGTTGTGTCTGCGACGTGCCGTTCAGCTCCGATATTCCCCATGCTGTGGCCGGGAATTCCCCGTGTGTGGGCGTAGCCAGCTCTGTACGTGCGTGCTAATCCAGCGCGAGGGAGCCAGACCAGGTGAGATAGAACCTCTAAGCTGTTCCTGTCGACAGGGCATGCGCCCCAGACGCGTGTGCGCAGGCTCAAACTTGGCCACTGACCTCTCCGATGTTGCGTCTGCGGTTCGAATCCGCACCCACTGTGCTAACACGCCGTCGGCAACCATTGTAAACACCGTGTGTTGATTTTCTTTCCTTTCACGATTTGTAACATTTAGCGATGTGTCGCATCGTGCACACCATCGTTCGTCGAAACCATTTTTATTCAGGTTTAGTACAGCACCATTACAAAGCATGTTGTATATTGGTTATGAATATGAATGTTATCTCGGTGAAATTAATATAACAAAACACGCATTAAAACATGTAAAAGCGGCGTTGCTTTGTGCATTCAACTATGCAGATAATACAACGTTTGTTGTAACATTAAACCAGTAGTGTCACGGCACCTTTTCACACTGGCATGACATTCTCATGAATCTGCATGTAGAAGTGTCTTCGCGTCCACTAACTCGAACAGTACAAGTCTATACGATGTCAAGAAACCGAACTACCTCCAAGGAAAGGTGACGTTCTAAATTTGACCCTTGTTGGGAAACAAACAAACTACCCAGACTTATTCTAACCTGTCTGATGGATGACTGATTGAACCACCGCTAGTATACCATCACGCATGTGCACAATCATGTACATGCACATACTGTATTATGGCGTAGTATACATACCAGTCATGTGAACACATACACATTCAATCACACATAATCGTTCCCATTCATCACCAGTAAATTGGTGTCGTCTGGAAAATATTCAATCTGCGAAGGTGATCTTCGGAGGTATTCCGACGCGATACGTTCGGAATGCACTACAGCAGTTTCGTCACCTTTCTTTTGTTCATATGCTTGCAGTAATTCTGCAGTAAAGAAGCATTCACACATCAGAACAAGATGAATCAGACCCCCACAGACGAACATGGCTGGTTAATGGAGCGTCGAATCGAGTAAGTGCCTGTAATTGCCTTAAATTGCCAGTGTTGCAATTTGAATTAGATCTAAAAGGGAGACTGGTGTAGGTATTACATGCAAGAGCATGACTGTATAATTATAATTCCGAGTCCTGTGCTGGAGTTCAACCTTCTTTAGCAATCGCTAAGGTTAACTAGCATACATGTCGGCATACACATCTGACATTCGAGGACGTGAGAATTGTGATATTAGAGTCACGTCCTTAATTGTTCTTCTATTACGATGTCCGTACAGGCGTGATGCATAGCCGCATTCTTCACTTAATGCTGTAGCAAGTGACCTCGTAATCCTTAAAGAAACTCAACCTAATTTAAAATAAGAACAAAACGTCAACCAGTTTGGAACAACGTAATGTAACCTTTGGCATAGTGCACTTACCACACGAGAAACAAACTTACTTTAAAGCCGATATAGCCGTTTGATACATGGTAATAGGCTATGTATAATTATAATATAATAGTATATGCGTGTTTCTGTGTGTGTGTGTGTGTGTGTGTGTGTGTGTGTGTGTTTGTGCGGCATGCATGTGGGTCGTGTGTGTGTGTGTGTGTGTGTGTGTGTGTGTGTGTGCTCTATGTATACAGTTACATATGCAGATGGTAAGGACGCATATGACTAGTGTTAATATGCACCAAGAGAGGGGAGCTGATAGGAACATATACTCAGTAACTGCATGTTATAATGTCTGATCCATAATACAATAGCACAAACCAAAATAAAAAGTGCAAAACAAAATACATCGTTCATATCTACACAGGCCTGTTTACACCAATCTACACCAGAGGCATAGCGCATACATACCACCACTAATCTCAGTAATGTAACTAAATCCGCAGAGCATAGTTCAACCCTACACCAGCAGCTACAACGTGAGCGACAAACCATACGGCAGTTATAACGTCCAACTGCCCACTATGCTAGCACTGTGGCGATAACACTGCACAGTCGTATTGGCTGGTCAGAACCCAGTCCAGTAGCGAACGTTCAGTTTACAACACCAAGGAACACTTTGTCATTTGAACATTGCCATGCAACACGTGATCCAAACTGGCACGACGGGCACGGACACAAACCATGAATTGAGATTAAAATAAATAGCAGGCACTGGTTAAGTTCAAGGGCACATGTTATGAAAATAAGTGAAAACAATGCCACACTTGATGCCTATGTCGACAATGTAGTTACACATTATGTTTTTGTAGATATAAATTTCGAGTAATCGTGTTATCCAAATACAGTTGAACAAATATGTATGTTAGCAATGTAGGTAACATGCATCTCTAAATAGACGTATATTAATTCCTGTATTGCATGGGAGATAACGTTAAAATGAAAGTTGTTTAAACATTGCGAAACCCGGATGGAGAAAGGGTGATGTGTATCTATAACGTTCACCATATTCATAGAGTTGTGGGTTATGTTATGCATCACGTTAACCGTACCCTAGCGCCTGTCATTGTGCAAGTGTACAACCCTATCCTCCCCTGTTGATGATGTAAAGCGACTTACCACCAATATTATGCACAGAAGACCCACTGTTACAACCAGCCTATCCCACTTTCCCCCACGACGATGGCGACAGAACTACTTTGAGGGTGGATACCGCGTCCACATGCGTTGTACTGCACAGTGCTATGCTCGCATTGACGTCTTTCATGCTTTATGTGCAGGACTATCCCAGTCAGCGTGCATGTCGCTACCACGGGGCAGCGATCAACGAGATGCAATTTATGTAAATAGGTCGAAAGATAATGGCACCTCAATGGGTAACTGCGGCGGGTGAATTAAACGCAAAGGAAAGTGCTTGTTTAAAATACCCAAGCACTCAAGAAACGCGGATTGTAGCACTCGATGTACCCGTTTCGACAGAAATGGACGCAAGCCTCGGGCAACATGTTTCAGACGTTTTCAAAAAAAGAAATACATACTTTCTACGACGGTTTCCGCGTCACAATGTGTGATTAATGTGGTGATATTGGCCGACACATGACAATCGTTGTCATATCTGACACGAACTATTTCATTGCGGTATACGGCTTTGATATGTAAAATCATTCCTTACCGTGATATACAATGTCACAAGACATTCCTACCTCTCAAAAATACATTAATGACGCGAAGGTGAATGGTAGTACTTAACATAATGACACACAATCAATAAGGTGACAGGACGTTATGATGGTTGTGACGCGTGCATTGTATTAATAATGTCGTGGTTCCTGGACGAAGGGGAAATAGATGGACATTGTCCATTTAGATAATACTATACTATCAATGAATAATACATTTAATTTAATTGACATGAAACCGTCCACACCTCGAATCGTATGTTAGTTGGGTAAAATACTGGCCATTGGCATATGCGCAGAAACGTCGGAAACGATAAGGCTTCATTATTGCAATGGTGAACAAATTGCACGTCAGCAATTCTGAGTTTAAATCCTATGCGTTTCTTTACGCCGCGGGTTTTCCCAGTAAGTCTACATAATCGCGCTTATAAGTCAACGTGCTTTCCTATATTCATCTTGTGGAAAACTAGTTTTTACATTTGATTATTCGACATACTGTAGTAAATGTACCTCTCCGGGATAATATACATGGGTATGCCGATTGCGTATGGCAAACTTAGTAAACACAGATACATGCGGTATCTGAACTTAACATACATAGGGTATTTCTTTGTAAGGATACGCAAACTCCATACTAATGTGTTATGTATGAAGGCATGGGCCACGCATAATGATAAGGTTGGAGGTGGGGATGAACGTATGAGATTTTGTGAATGATACGGGCCGGAAGATCCAAGTGGCTGACATGCTTAAATTCAACAACACGCCTACACTTCACGTTGCAAACATGTCCTCTGAAAACAGTAAGAGAATGCGAAAAGAAAATCACCCCATACATCTCAACAGTTGTCAAACTATACCCTGTGTTACGACTGCGTGCATACGTTATGTTGAAAGTTACCGAAGGGGAAAACAAGTTGGACATTACATAGCAACAACCACGGTGCAGACGAATATAGTTACCTGAAGGGGCTCGGTTCCCAAGAATAAACTCCTTTCCTCATAGTGTGCCAACACCCCACGCGGATGGTGCGCTAGCTTCCATTCTAAGAGTTAGTTTCACATAGAATACTACACTTTAGTGTTCCATCCGCATAGTAAAATATAAGTATATATCCACGTTCACAAGGTTATTTCGAAGAGGCGCTCGAACACTACCGAGCCGCAACACACTTCATCCACCGTGTTTTCCCACTCCGCGATGGGTAGGCAGGTTACACGGGTTGGATATATAGACACTTTCAACACGTGTTGCTCCACAGTTAACGTAACACCTTTTCACACGGATGTAAGCCTCTGGGTGTGCTTCTAAACTTCCCCGAGTACTCCAAACTTTGACAACAGATTAAAAGATTACATCCTTTTCCAAAAAAAAATAAAACACAGTATAGTACTCCTAATGTCGGTATCCGGACAGAGCTAGCCCGTCTGTAGGCTGTAGAGTTTCCCGGATGTCCGAGGGGGTGGGGAGTCAGTTCCTGGGGGTGGAATCACGCACCCTACATCAACGGACGCGCTCTCGGGGGGTGTTTCTACCCTCATGTCCCCCTCCTCGCCGGACCAACACGTGGGGATTCAGTGGGCATTGCTATGGACCCTAAAACTCCGTCGTGGTGATCTGTCAGCGAACACGACAAACTTGTTATTATTATTTTTGTATTTAGCGAAGTTGCGAAAACCAGCGTCCCTACAGGTAAAAATCGATCCGAGGTGAACAGGCTTCTCTCTGTCACAAGAGCTCCGAGCTAGGTTTGTCTATACTGAGAGGGAGGCCGTATGAACCCTGTTGTCGGGATCTAAGGACCCTCCCCTCATGCACACCGGAGATTTGACTGGCGTCTGGTCCCGTCTGCTCATTGGTCAACACATTGGTGAAGAGACAATAGAGAGCGAGCACATTCTCCGCTCTCGGGTCACAGATAGCTGGTGGCGGAAGATACTGTCGCAACTTTCCACTGTCCGAATTGCCTAACTTTCTCCAGCGATTACAATTTACTTGATACAAAAAAAAAAAAGAGGAAAGAAGTTCACCTTGGTGTTCACACTTGTATCTAGGACGCCCGCAAATCTTAACCGAGACCTTACTTGTTTGATCTCAGTGTGTCAACTGCGGGTAAGAACTTTTTCCGAGACGTAACGAAATGTAAATATAGTTTTGTACGAGATCGAGGTTGATCGGGATGGGATGAATGGAAGGATTTTCGACGGTAGATAATCGGAATTTCTACTTCTCACTTCTCAGCGGCCCCTGGATCTTTAGCGCACCTAGACGACAGGAATTACCTCCCTTTACCTGTTATCCAGTGAACCGTAAACCACCTGCTTTGCCAGATTAGCATTTTAATGCATTTAGCTGACATCGCGGAACTGAAGAGTAGAAATGAAAAGATCCGCCTTAAATATAATTTGACATTTTGAAAAATAGTACCCTGCCGACATTGTGGTTTTAGGTTGTCGTGCGGTATTCCGTGGTCGTGCTGTTATACAAATTAGTCGCCCTTATAAGTCTCAGCTTCATTCGAGTATATCTGAGGGACCCCGGATGCTATTTATTATCGCGATATATTGTACCAGGGACTGGAACGTATCTATTCAACTCACATGACATAATGCATATGTATTCATGCATTCCTATGCATATCAGTAGTTCGTGTGTGTGTGTGTGCGTGCGTGTGTGCGTGCGTGTATGCGTGTGTGTGCGTTTGTGTGCGTGTGTGCGTTTGTGTTACAAGATGGGGGTGAGGGATGGGTGGGATGAAGGTTGTGTATGTATGTGTGTGTGGTGCGTGCGTGTGTGTGTATGCGTTAGTATATTATCCTAACTACTAGTATTTAAACCTGCATTCCATGTACATTTAGATACTATAATGATGTATGATGTAATGTATATTATAAGGTACTCATACAACTGTTTTCACATAGAATAGTTTGCGTTAAGTGTGGCTGTATGTGTACGTATGTATGAGCGTGTGCACGCATATGCATGCGAGTGAGTATGCGTGCATGCGTTTGTATGCGTATGTGTACATGTATGTGTGTGTGTGTGTGTTGTGGTGGGTGCGTATTTATGTTTGCCTGTGCATGGGAGGTCTTAATACAACTGTATTCGCATCAAATCGGTCAAGTATTTATCATTGGCGTGATCGTATAAGTATAAACCATAGTTGTATCTTACAACACAAGAACAAGCATTATGAGGATAATGTCATTATTGCCACAAGGGATATGAACCTATCGCCTTCGAACCAGGACACTTCAGAATTCGTTACTTTATGATTTCTCCGAAATACATTCCTATCAATACACATGCTGATTCATAGCACTTCATCAATCGTTAGATAGACACACAATCCTGGATAACAGGCGTTCTACAGCCGAGAAAACTGCCCGGGGGTGACAGTTTGTGTCAACGGACCGTGGCCAACTTGAATCAAATCTGAAAGATTTGTATCATAGCAGACCGTCGTGCTGTTAATGATATTCCCACAGCAAGAAACTCATCCGTGGATATAACTACCACAAGTAAAATGTTTAGTTCATGTCCACTGCATTTGACTAATATCCTTCCGTAGCTTGGCATTTGTGTAACTGGAAGAGAATCCCGTTCTGGTGTCTTAAGGGCTTCTGGATTCGTTTCCTGGGGGGTCGGCAATACATGGTTATTATCGTCATGCGAGTAGGAGACACCTAATAAGAAAACCAGCTATTGACACCGACACATTAACTGGTATTAGCAGAACATGTCCCATTCACATCTCGTAGTATCCCTTCACAGTTAATTAACGTGCCAGACTCCCACGCAGAGGATATGGACGTTAAACAACGAACACGATGAAATTAACGTATTATCTCTCTCTCTCCCTCTGTCTCTCTGTTTTCTCTCTATATATATTTCACTATAATTGTCTACCCCTCTCTCTCTCTCTCTCTCTCTCTCTCTCTCTCTCTCACACACACACACACACACAGTCACAATCTGCCTCCACTCCCTCTCAATGCAAGTGAAAAAGCATAGGGCTGTTGACACACAGCCGTAGATATCGCATTGACTATTATGATACAGTATTCGTTATAGGCGGCAATTAGCCAGCGATGAGGTCACGGTGAACACAAACTCTAGTGACAGGATTGACAACTAGGCTTTGTAGACTTTGCTGACTAGTGCCTCATTGCTCCCTACACGCACTGGGTTAGACAATCAACGGGTACCGCGCACACACCATTTCCAAAAGTTCGCGACGCGGTGTGAACAGTTGGAAAATAAGGGTAAAATGGACCAAAGTCATGGCGGGTTAAACTCGTCTGCACCGCACACTTAGTCATTGAGGGAGATCCGTGACTGACTGAATCCAAACGTACATAAATCATTGACACCCCATGGACAAATTGAATAGACGCATATAGCGAAGATATATTGTGACTCGGAGAGTAAAAACATTTAAACTGAAGGCAGAACAATATATAGCCGACATGAAATCACGATCAGTGTGTTGAAGTCGTGAAATGAGGTTATACATACATGTACATGTACATGCGAACTTGAATTGGTTCACATGTTTCTAGGTCGAGATGGAACACGGGTTTCTAGATACTAATATGTTTATATGCGAAGATAGAATACACGTTTCTAGATATGTTTCTATGTCAAGATAGAATACGTTTTAAACAACATACGAAGTTTTCCTTGCTGGCAATGGAATTTACAACACACAGAAGAGAAGGAATGAACCATTATTTGATGTGTCACTGACCGAAAATATATGTCGATTCTATTGTGCGTTTCATGAATGATGTCTGCATTTACATTCGTGTACCCGCGAGGCTCTCCAAATAATTTGTCCTAACATTTACCTCCGATTTTGTGGACGATGATACTCCGCGAGGTCACAACAATAGCGGCAGTATACACCACGGCGTCCCCCCATTTCAATAAACAAATCATTATATTTGCTATATGTGATTTACTGCCTCGGCCGCAAATGAGAATCCGGTATTATCAACGATCCGGTAGAAAGGACCTGTATTCTCAGACAATAGACCCTTCGTGAGAGGCGGCTTTCTGTTTGCCTGGGTTATAATCATGTAGCCTTAAGATGATACACATGTTGACTATATACCTCATCTACAGAGACTACAAACAATATTTAAACAAGCTCTCCTAGCCGAGAGGTCCGATAGCGAAGTGAAGTGGGCGTTATGAACACGGGAAAAACCTGCTTCTAATGACTTGTATTGAGCGGTGCCAATTCCCCGGATCTGTCCCAGCCGTCAGGGAATACGGCCAGTCGAAACAAGTGTTGCAACTACGGCAATTACCAAGTTTTGGGGGACTTAATTTAAGATGACTGAAATTGCTATTTAATGAAGCCTTCAGAGGTAATTGTCCATTCTCTGCGTCGCCTTTTGACCAGTTCCTGGTGACCAGGGACGCGTGTCCCATCTGCTTGACCCCCTCCCTATAATGTATTCCCCCTCCCCCGTCCGATTTGTCCTCCCCACATCCCTTCAGTCTGTGCCCCTATCTGTGCATGATCTGACGATGGACGTTTAAGCAGGTGCGTGAGCAAGATAAAAGGCCCGAGCAAGTCTATTCTCCAGGTGAACTTTGAAAGAGGCCGGTCTTGTTCTCAGTGACCATTGGTCATGTCAGTTGGAGACCTCTCTCTTTGCTGCCTTTATCTCAGTCGCAGTTTCAGAAGTATTTGTCTGTATCCACTTAGTTGGTAGTGTCGGGGATGGTAGCAAAGGTGTACTTGTGTCGTAAAGCTCAAGCCGGGTTGAAACGCGACCCTCATCTCGTGCGAACACAATATTGCACCAAGCAAGGTCCGAGGGGAAGCAGATGGCATCTAAGTAATGTACCATCCAGTCTACAGTTTGACCACGGGCTTCGTGCGCAGACTGATCACTGTCTATATACAAAACATATATGTATGTTAAAGCCAGTTTAATATTGCGCAGACACTTCGGGCCCAACCCTAAGTAGACTGGCATTAAGGCCTATAGAATTCAACTGTAATTATTACAATTGGATCATATCAATATTTCCCGAATCATTCACCCAAATGTTTTAACTAAACGTACGTTTAACATTGATGTCCATCGAAATTCGATCATCACTGATTTAATGTCTTCCAAAATACCGCTTAGTTTTCAACCAGATGAACATGTCAAAACACATATTTAGATAGTTTTAAGTCTATTTATTCTGGACTTAGCTCTCCCGGACATGAGGGTTGCATGGAGCATCTAGTCTGTGGAATCTCGGATGCATTACTAAGTTGCTATACACTCTCTCTCGACCAGGGTGGGTCCTTAAAGCATGTTCCATACGGGTTCACTCTGGTTACAGAACAACGAACATGTACATTTCCGTGTTCACGCCAAATTCCGTGTTCACGCTCGAATTATAACTGGATTTCAATCCAAAATGAATATACAACAAACAAAAAAAGATCATGGAATACCTTAGCTAAATTAGATTAACTGTGCAGGTACTGTAGCTATTATACTATTATTTCTTGTTATAGTATAGCACTGAATTATACACACACACAAACCCAGTTTTATTTGTATATACCGGATATACAAATACAAACTTAACCAAATAACATACTAGTACTTTGTATTTGTTTATGTGTTTAGTTGTATACTAGTATAGTAAATGCATTCATATGACGGAAGTTCCGTAATGACAATTGATATAATGCTTGTTCATTGAAAGACACCATTCCAAGCAAACATCGGAAAGCTGCATGTGCCAACCTACACGTACACCTTTACCAGAATTACATTGAAACAATCCTTTCGTAAACCATTCCAGGGCCATTGACATTCTAGTAACTATTGCACGAGTGCGGATGTTTACTGAACTAATAACTACAATACAATGTCGTAATTGTAACACACATTTCAGTTGCACCTAGTGTAGACATGCATGTTTACGCGAGGCCTCATCATAGGCGCTGTGCCACTCATCGAGATGGCGTTGCGGTAACACATAAACATCATCTGAATGCATAATGAACATACTGGTAGTGTATAAAACACGCTTGTCCTTGCAGAGTCACGATCACTCGCATGGCGATACGTTACCCCCCGGGGAATTAACCCAGCGGTACAACCCTTCAACGCTTGACCCCCAACTACGTTTCTCCGAATCCACCCCTAAGTCTAGAAGATGAACGATATTTCCATGTCTCAGACGTGAGAAGTGGTTTTGGTGTCAAGTAGTTCCCGAGAGCTTTCTTGTATTGCTTTCGATCTCTGAGATAGTCTGCGTTACAAAACCCACACTAGAGTCCCGCACCCCTCTTCACGGGTATACCCAGGGGGTGTACATTTCCGCACGACCCCCACACCAGAGCTCCAATGGATATGCATTTCTCATTACAAGATAAGACAACGCCAAGTGTGTTCCCCAAGCCAAGTTAAGCCAAACTTGTCGTGAAACTTGTCATATTATTGGCCGATAATCCTTTCGGAATCCATGCAAATAGCCAAGGATAAATCCACTATTTCAATTCAATGGGCAATCCATCTACGAAGCCATATCTATAAAATATCAATATTTGTGAAATCTTGAGGTAACTGATCATGTGTAAACCGATCTGAAGTGGGTAAGAGCAAAGAAGGAACGAAGAGACGCTGGTATAGGTTAGCGCACTGGCTCAGACCAACACCGACTATTTCACGAGACTGAGGGGGGGGCCTGTACACATACTATAATATACGCTATTCATCAACACGCACCTATTAGTATTATGCTGCTAAATGGCATCTGTACAGTTTCTTGTAGAACGATCGGGAACAGTTAACCGTTGAGAGTTGTGTATGCGCTATGACAGACACGTATAGCGTAATTGAGTGGCTGAATATTAGTCACATGTATTGGTTATTAAATCGTTCTAAACGTAAACATATAATTGCTAGATGATAATCCACATTCTTCGATGATACAATCTTGAATACGCGTCAATCTCATTAAAATCATATCTCAGCCCCCCAGCTGAGTGCTAAATATATATCTGTTTGAGCGTTAGTTTCGGATCTGATTTTAATGAGACTGGAATACGCGTATGCCTATTCTACGATTAGATAGTGCATGATAGATATATATTCTTTATATATAATAGATATTGTGTTGCTGGGTGGCCTTTTGGGTATTAATATTTACAAAAACATGTTTTGATGGGTGATACTATTATACACTGGCTGATTAGATGACATCACATATGTATGTTAATATTGGAATCGATACAAATGTGTGGATACTACATCATACTACTAGTGCAAACGAAGTAATACTGCAATTATAAATATGTTGAGCGGAACATTACAATTGCTATTATGATATACGGTTATCGATTATCCTGACACACGGATGGGACGTTATGTATTATGTAAGTCAATCATACGTATAGATTAGTGGTTGGCATTAGCAGGTCGGGGCAAATTGAATTACATCAGGAAGTATGCATTTGTATAATAATAGACACCTGATTGAAACGGACCTCTAGGTACTTCCTAGGCTTAGTGGAGTCGCCACAAGGCACGTGTTGATATACCTGGTGATGTAGATGTGAAACCGATAACATCGACCCAAGCTGTCAATCAACACATTTTGACATATCAGCAACAGAATTTCATGACAACATATGGAGCACGATTGTATGATATTGGACACAACTATAAACACATATAATACTAGTACTAGTATATGTATACATTTTGTTATACCAAGGTTGTATGTTTAGTTGAATATTATTTTGGTCAATCTATACTTATCTGAATTCTGGTCATACATTATTGTCTGAATGTTGGCTAGCAACCATTAAACATTGTCATACTTTAGAATATGCTACCAGTATGAAGCTGTTACTTTCTATATAAGCCAATACGCGTAATACAATTCACATACTAACATGAGGTATTAAATTGACATGCTATTACAAGGAGGTAATAAAGGCGTCGAGACAGGCAGTTATGGAAGTATTCTATGAATACTAGTAGTATGTATACGAGATGGAACCTGTTTATGTACACGCGACATAGCAATGATCTTACATGCGATACAAATATTGTCGTAAGTGTATATTGTGTACACATAATAATATACATTGTACATACAACTGTTTCTACGCGTAAAGCAACCGCATGTTAACTAGTTATGCGAGTGAGTGATTATGGAAATGCTTTTAACCATTGATGCAAGTGATGCACCATTGAATTGTGCATGGATGTGGTGTTTCTTGTACAGTGGACAGTATTACGTAGATTTGTACAAACAATAACACTCGCTTCACCTGTACACATTAACGTAAGTTACGTATTATACCTTACATGCACACATGTAGGTGGTATATCCGTTGGTAAATCGTAAAGCAATTATGAATGTGTATCCTAGTTTGTGGAAATGTGTATTTAATTACGATACAATACATACACTGATCCCCCTGCTCAAGTCGCGATAATAATAATAATAATAATAATAATAATAATACGAGTAATACCACAACCACTAATACACGTACTAAGCGCATATTCAATGCGGTATGAGTGTGGGGGTAGACTTGAACCCACGCGGAGAGGATCGGCCCCCCAAGAGAGAGCGAGAGGTGACATGCTGATCAGCTGGTGACTTCGGACGGGGACCACGTTCCACGAAGCAATCATAACTTAATTAATTGCAAAACGAACCACAGTATTACTTATCAACCTGAACTATCGGCATGCACATGCCGTCCCTAATAACGCGCAATAGTGTATACTAAGTCCAGCAGTGTAGCAGTGTTAATGTTAGCTTTACGAAGCCATTTTGAAACACAATTTATGATGAGTGCTATTAAGGTATTAGCAGTTTGTGCGTTGTGTCTGCGGGACGTGTGCATGCTGTGAGTATCTATCTGTACCTGTCAGTCAGCCAGGGTCACTGGGTCAGGTGGCAATGCCACGGCTGATACACCATTATCCTCGTATCAGACTAGAACATTACATGCATTCCGGCCATATTTTAACACGTGAAGCTGGTCAACGAACAACAAGAACTGCCGTAGATCCGTTATTGCGACATACATAAATATTAAAGATAGTGTTAAATAATAATACCAGATCATGTACATGTATACAGCTCGCGTAAATTGACACCTCACATAGGCGTGGTAGAAGTGCGAATATGTTACTAGTATATTACTCCGGTATATGGATACTTGTGCACCCACGCAACGCCATGAGGAGTATACACATTACGCTGCCGTGTGCTATAGGCGCTAGAAGGTTAACACAATTCGCATCACCATCTCGTCATATCGATGATGTAATTGTGTCTCCATACTTCAAATGGGCAATATGACACACACATTAATAACAAACGTATGAATATCCGAAGTATGAATACTTCCAGTATGGATATTGTTCGGGAGGAATGGCACCATGTATATGTCCAAACTATTATACCGTCACACTAATAACATATGTGCCTAACTCATGTTTTGGCCAAATTGAGATTTTTGGCCGAAATGGCTCCCCATAGTAAGGCGCACACTATGGAATATATGCCTAAGTCAAACAACCAACCACGTCGTGGATAACAATAAATAAGCACTTCTGCCTAACTCAAGCATGTGACTTAGGCATTTTTGCATCAGCCCAAAGATGGACCGGGAAACATCCAAGAAGGCAA
>JAULBO010144418.1:0-14620 GCA_032355325.1 Clypeosectus delectus
GGCTCCCGCTACAATAGCAAAGGGTAGGCCCTACAACTATTGTAGCCTACAAGAGCGTCGTGCAACAGGCCCCTGGTACATTAACTAATGACGTCATTAGCCAGTAATACTAGTACTACTTTGACTTTATGATGGTGACGTCACGTTACATCAGTTAATGTTAGTTTAATGATACATTTATCGTTTCAAACAGCCGGGTCCAGGCCCAGAGATTACTATACATTTTGAGTATGATTTTATGCTCAGATTCAAATATTATAATAAAACCTCGAGTTGAGAATGAAATCGTGCTAAAAAAAGTTTAGTAACCCTGAAGCCTGGTTTATCCACGTTAATGTCGTACATAAATTTGTATATTTACATATTTGTTTTATTGTTCTCATTCAGCAGGGATTTCTCCCTTTGTATTTCACTTGTAGGAAATAACATGAGCCATGATAATGTTGCCCCCAAAATGTTGTAATGTCCATGTCAAAATTATTGATTCAGAAGAAAACCCGGCATTTATCCACTGGGATTGAAAACCCTGATTGATGTTTATGATATGTACCGGTATTGTAATTTATCCTTGATTATATTTATATTTGTGTTTTTAGCGGATTCGGTCAAGTACGATCTCCACCGGAGAGCAGAGTTATTCCACAGTGGGCAGGGCTTTACCCACAGTCATCAAATGGGAAGGAGGTGGCAAGGACGTCTGCATATCAGGCAGTTTTAACAACTGGAAAAGCAAAATTCCGCTAGTTAAAAGGTAGGTGAAACTATTTAGAATTGATCAGCGTTGTTTTCCCTCTCGGTAAAGATTTAAAATAATTCAATTATATTATATAACATTTGAATTTTTTCAAAGCGAATTGATTTTTTAAAGCAACAATTCACACACCTTTATTAATTATAATATTGTCGTTTATCGTTAGTAGTGTGTATGTTATTGAACTGACAAGCCGTGATATGTGTGCACAAATCTTGAGATCAGTTTTAATCTCTCCCAGCCCCACCCGCCCCGCCTCATAAAAATAAAATGAAAAGGGTAACTTTCACTCTCTGTTTCAGCCATGGAGACTTCTACACAATAGTAGATCTGACTGAAGGGGCTCACGAATACAAATTTTATGTCGACGGACAGTGGATTCATAATCCTAATGAGGCAAGGCACATTTTCAACCGGATAATTATAGTTGTAATTAGTACACTGAATAATCCTGTAAAATGTTTGCCATTTATGGAATGTGTTTTTTGGCGACTGATTATGAAATAAAGTGTCTTGGACAGATGGAGTTACCCCCACGCAGCTCAGAATGCCATTGTTGGCGTAGTGGTTACGGCCTCGGTCTGGAGAGCTGAAGGTCGGATGTTCGATCCCCGGTCGCGTTGTAACAAAATATGTAATACGGTACTTTTTGTTCCCCTGCTTGCCGCTCCACTTTAAAAGAGATAAAGGCAGGGACTGGCGGCTCAGAGTCGGTATAATGTGTGAGCTAGCATTATGAGACTGGTGGAATTCAGACTAGAACAAGCAGACATATGCACATACAAATACGCACATGCATAAACTACACACAAGCCGTGATATGAGCACGTTCTTGAAAGCGGCTTTTAAACCCTAATTAACAACAACACAACATACAAGTGCATGAATGCCATGATAGGGATGTGAGAATATTGAAAGCAGATTTAATCCCTAATTCAACAATGTTCACCGATTGTGGTGCAGTGTAAGAGATGGGATAAAACTTAGAACTCTCTTGCTCGTCTGTTTGATACCTAGACGTCCATTGATTCCTGCAATTATTAGGGAATTGTATACTGTGTTAATGTTTAAGAATGTTTTTTCTTTTCTTTGTATTTCAGCCCACATCAAACAACGATGTGGGTTCTTTAAATAATGTTGTCAAAGTGAAAAAGACAGACTTTGAAGTGTTCGAAGCTTTGGCAATTGACAGTCGAACAACAGATACCTCTAGGAAACATCGTAAGTAGCTTATCAACGACAATTCATAACTAATAATTCTTAGACATTGTCTACAACATGGTTTCCCTGTTTGACATGATCTCTGTTCCAACTGATGAAATTAAAAATGGCAAACTTGTATCTGGGGTTCAATACATTTTTTAGTACGATTTCATGCTCAACTCTACTTTGTGCGCTCAATCTCAATGTGAAAATATACTTGAGTACGATTTTGAGTTGAGGTGTAAAAGGTTCCATAACTTTGTGGCCTTTGGGTCAGAAGTTATACCACAGTCATTGATTTGTCCCGCAGAAGAGACGCCAGAGTCAGGTTCGTCTCCGGCAACATCAGTTTTTTACCAGGTTACCCCACCATGTAGAACTTTTATCGTACCAACAGCATAATGGTCATTCGCAAAATATTGTCATCAGATTTACAAATGAAAAGTCTACCTTTTAAAAATAAATATGTAAAATACTACCATTTAATAAATATTCTACGAGGTAAATGAGCGATTCTTTTCTTTGTCCTGCAGAAGAGACGCCCGAGTCCGGTTCGCCACCAACGACCGACTACGGCCAAGACATTCCCGTGAGGAGGACGGACATCAAGCAGCACGGCCCCCCGATACTGCCCCCACAGCTGCTTCAGGTCATCCTCAACAAGGACACGCCCACACACGTACGTCACCGCTCTTGGTGTCCTGCCGGTCTTGTCAGGCGTGTTCCGCCTCCGTGGTGTAGTGGTTAGAACGTCGGTCCAGAGAGCAGAAGGTTGTGGGCTCGATCTCCAGTTGCGTCATAGCAAAAGATGTTAAAAGATGGCGCTTGTTGTTCCCCTGCTTGGCGCTCAGCATTAATAGGGGTAAAGCATTGTGTCTGAGTGGTGTATCCATGTTCAAACTGCGGATATGATATTCCATTGAACTAGCACTACAAAGACTGGTGAAATACTCAGACTAGCACAAGCAGTCATATGTACATATACACACATGCATATATGCTACACTCAAGCCATTCTTGAAAACGACTTTGAACCCCAATTAACAACAACAACTTACCATGTGTCATAGAAGGGGTAAAGCGATGACTGGTCGGAGAGGAGAGGATAATTTGATCCATGTCAGCTGGCGCTATGAAAACTGGTAGTTCTAGTCCAGACGAGTTGAATCATACTCAGACATGTACACTGTTAAAACTTGGCTCTAAGCCCGAAATTCGACAACGACGACATCCCCTGAGGGCACAAATGCGTCAAAATGGCGTAACCTGTTTGACATCATTTCCTGGGATGTTTTCGATAAGTAAAATTAAAATTAATATGAACTTATTAACTACATGCAAAATGTCTGCGTCGGTTCATGGTATGTTTGTGATTTCAGTGTGAGCCAACCCTTCTCCCAGAGCCAAATCATGTGATGCTCAACCATCTCTACGCCTTATCAATAAAGGTAAGTTGAACCAATATGTATATCAATATATTTTATACTAAGATATTGGGTGGGAGAACTGAAGCTAGATGGCACGGGTTCAGGGTGGACTGAAGCTAGAGGACACGGGTTCAGGGTGGACTGAAGCTAGAGGGCATGGGTTCAGGGTGGACTGAAGCTAGATGGCACGGGTTCAGGGTGGACTGAAGCTAGAGGGCACGGGTTCAGGGTGGACTGAAGCTAGAGGGCACGGGTTCAGGGTGGACTGAAGCTAGAGAGCACGGGTTCAGGGTGGACTGAAGCTAGAGGGCACGGGTTCAGGGTGGACTGAAGCTAGAGGGCACGGGTTCAAATCCCGGGGTCCCAGCATCAATGTTCACGGTAGTTAACTTTCTACTGGATGTGGCAATGCAAGTCATCAAGTCATCATCCTTAGGTCGTTACTGCCAGCCTCTGCTCGCAGGTTTACTACAACATTCAGTGCTATGGATGATGCAGGCTCAGTTGTCTCCCTTCATTCATCTGCTCCAGTTGTGGCCTTTGGGACTTGACATTATCAAAACTTGAAAATTAGGAAATAGACGGTTACAATAATAATCTCGTCTTTATATTGCCTTCGTAACCTCTTCTAATCTGACATTGAATTTTCTCTTTCAGGATGGTGTGATGGTACTAAGCGCTACACATCGGTTCAGGAAGAAATTTGTAACGACCTTGTTATATAAACCGATCTAGCATTTTAACACCTTCATAGGCATTTTAAAATAGAATAATACATTGAATATGGACATTTTATTGAAACCATGTGTATGATTCTTGCTGTATTATATTGTGCATAGTGTACATTGTGCTGTTATTCGCGTGCGTATCTACCAGGGACATCCTGCCTGGACTGTGTGTGTCTATGTATATATAAGTTATACAACCTTTACGGGGCATTTTCATTAGTCAATATTCCGTGGGGCGTTGCCATGGAGACATAGGCATGCAGTTGCCACGGAGCCGCTGGTTCAATTGCAAGTACTATCGTTCGAATTGCCAGAGCAAAGTTTTCATGGCATGTAATGCACAGAATTGCTAGGGAGATACACAGTTGCCAAGGCGACGATGGAACACAGTTTCCAGGTAGACATAAGGGATGGGGCGTTTCCATGGAAACTACCATAGAGTTTGCCAGAGCGAAGTTGTTATGGAAGCGCTGACGTACAGTTGCCATGTAGATCACAAACTTTACATACAAAGTGTCTAATCCAGCTTTAATAAGTTACATTATTTGTTAATAATGTAATCAGAGATCAGAAGATTTTAAAACTGATGTTATTATTATTATTATTATATGTTTTGAGGGGACAGTAAATATTAACTTGTTTAATGTGTATGACAAATATTTGTTTGTAACAATATACAGTACCATTTATACAAGTGTTGAGCTCTGAATGTTTTAAGAAAAATATTGGCGACATGTTTTGAAAAGAAAACAAAAATTAGATCGTGTTTTTTGTTGTCAGCCATGCTACTAACCATGTTACCATCTTCTACTGACGATACCATGTGTAAATATTCTGGTGTAAACTGCTCAAGAAAGATACTGTGCTGTTTTATTAAAGGCCACGGACAATTGAAAATTCAATATTGTTTTCATTCCCTTCTAATGTTAACATAATATTGTTAAACAATATTCACGATTAATTTTCCCAGTGTGGAACAGTGCTCACTTGAAATATGTGACAGCCAGTGCATGAAAATAAGACGACCGATACATTTGTGATGTCAACAAGCATTACACACGTGATAAGCTCCGTTATTGCTCGTGTTGTGTATGGCTTGTGACGTAAATAGAATTGCAATTTATGTCACAGAGCAAATGCACAATAGCTTCTTCATTGACATTGAGATCAAACCAAGTCCTGTTGTGACATCACTACTGCACACCTTCTTGCAAAATATGTGCATTATTTCACTGGGACTAGTATTTTTAAAGAGTCTTATCAGTGTGTAAATGATTATTTTGACACAAGCAAGCTACTTTAATATACAATTAAACAAATATTCAATTGTCCGCAGCCTTTAAGCAAAGGAGAAGGATCAAGTTGTGATTATTTTTTCCAACTGTTTGATCACCTGGACGATTACTGAACTGTTTCAGTGGGAACAATTGGATACGAATGCAGGAATATTTTCTTTTGTTAATTGTTTTTGTCCTACCTGAAAGAGACGTCAATCTGGAAATTCTTTCTAGTATTGATTTTCAAATTCATTTTGCATAATTTTTCTTGATTCGCGTAGCATGGATGCTCAATGCTAGCTTCCTGTCTCTCTGTCGTCCATTGATGAGAGCTGATTGTTGTGCGCTGGTTTCAAGTACTGTCTGATTGGTGCTGATTGTCAAGAGTAATCCACCCGATTCAAGTCCACTCCACGAGGTCACGAAACCTTTTTCACAGTCGACTCTGAAACAATTTCATATGTACTTTGAACATTTTCGTTATGTCGAGGCCGGGTCTGGTTTTCATGATAGGGTCGGTCGTACTATAGTCTGGACATAAAACAGGGCGTACGCCCGACTGTTTACTACACCATGAATAGCATGCTGCGATTTACTTCCTCCGTGGCGTAATGGTTAGAGCGTCGGTCTGGGGAGCAGAAGTTCAGCAAGTTGATCCCACCATCACATCACACCAAAACGTTTTGAGAGATGGTGCTTGTTTTCCCCCTGTTTGAATAGCAAGGAAGGGTCGGCTCAACAATCGATAAACAATATTATGAGTAGTAAATCCATGTTCAAACTATGGTATGATATTAGAAACTAGAAACTATAAACCTATTTGAAATCCAGGCGAGTACAAGCATGTCTAAACAAGCCGAGATACGAGCGCAAGAAACCTTAAATCGTCTTAAAACCCCATTTGAACAACCACCAAAATACTACGATTTATGGCCAGAGTATCCGTACAACATATTCGTGGAACATATTCGTGGAACTCGGTCCAATTCGCTACTACGTGAGAGAAAGTAGCGATTGATTTTAATTTTATTTTACAATGTCGGGTCCATCTGTTCGCTGAAGCATTGTTGTATTGTCACATTTCTGAATGGATGTTCTGAGCTTGAACCTGGTTTGTGTGCTGGTTAGATATACCTGTCTTTTTTTGTGTGGATAATATATGCAGAGTGATCTGTAGTTATCTGTTAGTATACAATGTTCCTTTGCCAAAATTGGACCTACATATTTGTTTGTATAGGGATGTAGGTCGATCAAAATATTTAGATAAACGATGAGCTCACGTGGTTTGTGTGAGATCATGATCATCAATGGAACGTGTAAAAATGTCTCGATTCAACAACATGATGTGCCCTAGTTTCAATTATTATGTGGGTATTTTTTAAAGAACAATTACCCACTGTTTTGTATTCTGCATAATTTTAATCAGCATTATGAATGTGGTCATTAGTACAGTGTGAAATTTAATTATTTATTATCTTAGTAGTGTGATCGTAGACTAGGCTCAGCTTCTGGTGGTATTGGCTCTAGTGTCCGAGTGTTGTAACACTCAGATTTTAGTGTCGGAGTGTCATCAGATCTTAGTGTCAGAGTGTCATCAGATCTTAGTGTCATCAGATATTGGTGTTACATTCAATAATCGCGTTTCCCTATCACCCAAGGACAATAGATGTAGTTGAGCACAACATTGGATCGAGTTACCTAAGTTTCTTGGTTGGATTTTGGTGTCCGGTAGAGCTTTCCAGTGTACCTCTCTTCTAGACCAGCTGTGTAACAGGGGAAGTAATGTGCTTTTGTCAGTACGAGCATCATACCAGATGTACTCGTTGAAAATCAACCAATCGTTTGAGAAAGATGCCCAGAAATTTGGATTTGAATGTTAAACACATGTTATACACAATAAGTTCTAGAACATAAGTGGCATCACATGCAGCGCCTCCGTGGCGTAGTGGTTAGAGTGTCGACTCGGAGAGCGGGATGTCGTGGGTTCAAGTTCCCGGCTGCATCATTCCAAAAGACGTTAACAGATGGTACTTGTTGTTCCCCTGCTTGACCTTCAGCATCAAAGGACTGGTCGGCTCGGAGTTGGTATAATGTGTGAGTGGAGTATCCATGTTCAAACTGCGGCATGATATTCCAGTGAACTAGCACTATAAAGACTGGTGAAATACCCAGACTGGCACAAGCAGTCATATACACATACAAACACACAAACACACATGCATACACTGCATACAAGCCGTGATATGAGCACGTGCATTCAGTATATTTAGTAACTTTATTCCTGCTTCATGATTCGCAATAGGGCACCTACAGTTGTCTCCAGTTGGAAGAAGGTTAAGACTACCAGTATACTCATTTGTAATTTTCAGCCGTATTGACCTTGTTCACTTGTTTCGTTTTCGTTTCTTTGTTTAGCCGTGTTAATATGTTCTTTGGCAGAACTGTGTGAATACATTTATTGTGGAGTTTGGCATAGAAATGCAGAGCCAGATCTATATTTAGCATATTGTATTGGTTGCCCGTTGTCTCGTTGTAACAAAGACACCAGTATTAAAACCAGTATGAGTTATCTATTTATGTTTCAAAACCATAAACTTATACTTTGTTTACATCTTAATTTACTATTTTATCCTCGGGGATCTGTCTTCAACCTACACTACTTTTCCGAAAGTATCTTTTTTAAAGTGAGTAACTTTGCTCATGCGTACCATTACTGCGTGCTGTCCAAATATGCAGTATAAAAAAAAATAGTACTACATAATCATCCAGCTGAATGGTTACCATAGCGATATTGGTACCGTAGCGATGTGGAACATTTCGTAGAGAAAAGTAGCTCGTCATGGATACACCCAGAAGGTCGACTTCCGAATGCACTTTTATTTCTGCAATAAGATGAGAGTTGTTTCCCTTGGTGATGGATTTCATATTGAGAACTACGATCAAGCACATTCTTTGTGTGTTATTTTTCATATCATTGCTTATCGTTTTCTGTCCCCAATAGCAGTGTGAACAACCAACTATACTTGACATTTTACCCTCACTTTTTTTCTCTTGTAATTTTTGTATGTCAATGTTTTGGGGCGTGTTGTTTTTAATTCTCCAGGATGTAAGCAACTATGGATGCCCTACACATCAGTGACTGTGAAGTAATCCATAAGGGCGAGGTTAAAGGCATACTGTCACAGATTAAGTCGTCGTTTTGGAGCCAATTGGAGTTTTAAAATATGCAAAGTACATGCACATAGCATACATATACTCACTTTTGTTCCTCCAAATATCGTTTCACGGCTGTATCATAGGTAAGATTCCATTGCAGTTAATTTCCGATAGAGCCCGAATTATCGTTGTAATTACGTATAACATTTCAATTTGCTATCGTCGAATGTTCTAAGGGGGATACTAGTAACTAGTAACCAGTGGGATATGTGGAAAATGTAGCTGGTTACCCCATATACTTGTCTAGACAAATCAATTGTACCCACATTCGGGTAAAAAAACGTTAGACCATGAAATATGTAAACAAAGCTGTGATGTATGCCTTTAAACAGCAACTGGGAGAAAAATAAATAAATTGAATATAATAGGCAGACTGTGATAATACGTTGTGTCATATTTTATGTCTTCAACAGACAAATTACCATAATATTGTTGAATTGTGTTTAGCGTAAACCGTTGAAACATTTAACGTTCATATTAGGAATAATTGTAAGATTTGCTGCTGTATATATGCTGAAATATCTTGTTTAGGCCAGACCAATTTAATTACTTGTTTTACCGCTTTATTTTAAAGAATTTCTGGAAGTTTAATAGAAGGAAGGAAATAAAATACTAGTAATTACAGAATCTATGGTATTTTCCCATGTGATGTAAAGGTTTCTCGAACTTGAAATAGAAACAAGTAAATAAATTGGTCTGGCATTAGCTATATAGACAATTTCAAACAAACTACTGTAACATATTAATTAATACCAGAACAGAACACTATGACAATACTATATTGTGGAAAACATATTTAATAGAAAAATCATCTTAAATATAAGTATTTACGGGAACGTTTATGTTTTGGTATGTTTTTGCATTATCGTTCTATGTATTGATTACAACAGTTTCCGTTTGTTATTATCTCAACTTGACCAAACCTATGGCAACCAATTCATAGAGGTCTTAAAATGTATATTTGATAATATGTAAACAATACGTGGATGAAGATGATGATGATGATGATGATGATGAGTTAGGTGCTTGTGCAGTCGCCTTCCGACGTGGTAGATTTTGGCAGACAGGACATGGCCCTCCTTGGGTTGCATGTGTATCAGCTTCTGTTCATTCTTGTACGGGTGACACTGCAAGAGCTTTATGATTAATCTAAATTTATATTTTATTTGACTCTGCGCTTGCTGTGAATTCCTCCGATCGTCATGGACACCTGCTAAATATTTGTGCCCGACAGTGGGAAGGTAGACAACTTTTCACAAGTTTTTGCTAATGGTTTTTCCCAGTGTCATGGCTATTGATACTTGAGAAGATTTAAGAAAAGCACACATGGACTTTTGTGAAAGTAAGAGAGGGATCAATCTTTGTTTTACCACTTTCCAGTTTTAATAAGACGTCGAGAAACGGTTGAAAATATTATGAAATTTGACAACTATACCAGTAGAATCCTGTGGCCCAAACCAAAATGGCCAATGATAGAGGTATCCTAAACAAATTAGCATTATCAGGACTAGTGCTCCAAGAAGTCAATTTTAAATCATTAATAGAATGCATTAAAGGTAATTATATACGGTATATATGTATGTAAATGCCGACCTGTGTTTTTAAAAATTGATATTGTCAGCTGAAAGTACTTGCAACATTATATACATTACTCACATTATGTAGTAAGTTACTAGTAACTCTTGTTCATTGGCTGTCTGTGTGCAGCGTGTGCTGTTACTCACATTATCACTCATGTATTTGCAGCATTCAGACAAATCTGAAAGACGCGCACAGGATTATATGGGTATAACAACATCCTAGGAAGGTTGTCATCAGTTTACAATCCAATAGTGGTTCGAGGAATAGCGACATGATATTATTACATTGTGGCCAGTAAATGTGTATTTTTGGCTCGACTGTTTTTGTGCAATGGAAAAGTGTTACTTTACTAGACTACGTATCCTCGAATACTAGTATTTATTATTTGCCAAATGATTTCTCAATATTGATCGGCTCGGCTCGGCCTGTCAACTAATGCCATGGCCGTGTGATTCAACCATTCATAATTCTCCCAACATTGTCAAATAAAAATCTCGATCTTCAGTTACGTACTTCTACCTGTCGTAGTCGTCGCATATGGGCGAAATATAACTCCAGCGACTTTGAACAAAAAAATAAATAATAATAATACTTGTCGTAATAGAAAATAATTGTAGCCAATGTTTACAAACTGCATCCTAGTTACCCTCCCTACTGAATGAATTAACCATTTCCCTACTGTAGGCATCCAAAGATGACCCCTACAGCAGTGATTGCGTTTCACCGTCGCTAGATAGCGGTACAGTCCAATAGTACATATTTTCACAATGATTGGGGTACGGATGTTGTAAGAAAATCGTGACGCGTACTGGCATCGATTCCTTCTGTATTACTGTATAAATAGTTCTAGTAATTGCATAATGAAGTACAGACCTGTATAAACCTCGTGGTCGGCTTGACGTGTCTGTTTTATCCTCTACCTCGCCTCCGCGTCTCCGCATGGTCAACCCTCTCCAAGCTGGACTAATCACAATTATTGTCTGAGCAACGTTTTTTGTTATTCATAGATCCGACGGAAAAAAAAGATCCTCGTCCTTCTCCAGTTGCCTACAGCAGAGAGAAGGTTAATCTTAGTTCAGCTACACATGCTTTTTAATTCCACCCCCCTCCCCCCCCCCCAATTCATCGCATGCTGTAGACAACCAGTGATCCCCATTATTCCAGCACGTGAATAATGCAGCCTGGAGAGTGGCGATACTATTTATCTATATGGATCTCAGTGTTGCATATAGTCTTACTCTATATATAGATATACTAGTATATAATTATATATAGCATTTGCCATCTATAGTTGGATATGTGCTTTTTTAGTGGACTGTATAAACGAAAAGCTTGTGAACGACAATTTGGATTAGTTTGACTCGTGTTTTAATGAGACTTCATGATGGGAACAAAAAGTGGAAATTTGAGTTTTACAAAAAACGCAGTTTAGAACACGCGCTGATGTACGACATAACGAGATGAGATGGAGTAGCGGCAAGGTGCGTGGATTTATGACTTTTGAAGTGATTATTTTCGAGTCGAGGTGGGTGATGGTGCAATGGCAGATCGGTGGACGTCGGATGCCCTGGTACCGAGATTGAAACTGTCGCATGGTCCTGGTATCGATGTACACCGAGGTTAATATGAGCTAAATAATCTTGGAATGCGGCTTTAAAAACACCAATTTTAAACCAAACTGAAAATTCAAGTCGCAGTAGAGTAGGAGTGAAATGGAGTCGTCGGATAGTTACCATGGTTTGGGGATTGTTGAATGTCTGTTGAATGTTCATGGTTGGGGAACATGGCCCGCCAGATCTGGCTGGGTGTGGTGGATTATAGAGACCAAGACCAGTGTGTGTATTCATGTTTGTATACAAGACTTAGCATGTGTGTTGCTCGATTATTTGTACAGCACATGTCGTCTGATGGAGAGATGGCTGCTTTTTGTACAATGTGTACATAATTGGAATAAAACTATGCAGATACTTTGGTGTTGTGTGCTCTTCTGCAGCAGTGGGCAGCACATCTACGGGAACTACAAAACTGGTAGCCCTTCCATGGTGCGTCGTTAAAACCAATGTATATAAATTAATGTCCAGTGAAATTCATGATTCAGTTGAAGTTACTATAGGTTATTCTCCGAACGCGAGACCGGGGATGATATGCAGCCGATGCTACTTTTCCTACACTACCCTACTTTTTGCTACAATAATAGGTCGCTGAACGGTAGACACTTAGCTCATGCTAGTACTACGCACTTGTAAATGTGCTACGAGTTAATTTGGGGATACTTTTCCAAGTATAGTCGGAAGTCCTACCGCAACATAGGTATTTCATAAAGAATGAATTGATGGTTTATGACAAGGTGAAACAGAACAGAACGCTATACATAAATGTAAATATTTATTGCCATTCACTATGCTATCGCTTCAAAATACCAGGGAAATTCACAACAGGTTGTACATTTCACGACAAGATTTGTTTCTGGTTTCTTAGACTAGGTTTCAATACAAATAGAAATGATACATTATTAAAGGAGAACACACTTCTGGATGTTCATGGAAACGCATATACTTGATTTTAGAATAATATTAATGTTGGACATGAAAATACACATACTGGTATATGTGTTCATTAAAGTTAAATTTGAGATGGAATGTTAGAAAGATCCGACACTTTCAAAATAAAA
This sequence comes from Clypeosectus delectus, assembly GCA_032355325.1. NCBI lineage: Eukaryota > Metazoa > Mollusca > Gastropoda > Lepetellida > Lepetodrilidae > Clypeosectus > Clypeosectus delectus. The sequence continues at coordinate 12,855 of JAULBO010144418.1, forward strand.
TGGTGACACTTTAATATTTGTTAAAAACCACCCACCTATTTATGAGAACTATTATGACGCTTCTTTGAAATACATGCTGTCATTTTTCATTCTATTATAGGAAATCAAAATAAATATTAAATAAAATAACAAAAATATTTAAAGGGCATGTACGGTATACATGTATGTAACTCTCATGAACATTTGGCATTGTATCTTCAAATAAAGTGGCATTGGCTTTGTTAATTCACACGAGGCACAACAGCACAGCACTGTGTACTGATACATGTTCACAAATATATATATGACCATGAACATATTATCCACATATATATATTTAATATATAGTGTAATGTATAACACAAAAACTTTGTTCCATTAAATGGCTATATAAAATCAATGTAAATGTAAATATTTGTGCGAAATATTGCTGTCTAGTTGCTTTAGTTTAGGAAATGACACCCAGACAACATCAGTCTATGTCTCAGACTGAATGAGTTTCCATATCAATATTCTTAAGCAAACGTCTTTGGTTTGCAAGCATCACAAATCACATGTTCTACAAACATCGCTTCAAATTTCAGCTTTGTTTTCAGTCTACCACTGTATCTATAAAGCCAGTTTTGTGTGTTTCCAATTGAGCTACTGTATTTCATTGGCTACTAGTAGTATATAAATGATTTTATAGACAATCTTTTTTGGTTAAACCGGATGTACGTAATGTCTATTTTTGCTACTCTGTTTATTCTATTAAAACATGACATGTACTGTCTTACGGTAGGTAAATATTAACTGTTTTAGTACTATTATTTCCAATAACTTGTTTTATTTGATTTCTACATACAAATTAAGGTCCTAAAATGTCCGTGTTGTGAAAGCAGACGACTTTGTTAACAATCATGACTTCAAACCTTAGGCAAATTGCTATTCGTCGACAGCTGGCATAAATTATCACGTATAACGTTTTGAACTTGCTCACCAGAGGGCTCTGACCAAAAATGTAAACATTGGTCTCAGTGATTCAGCGGTTAGACTGAAAGCAAGGAGGCTGAAATGTCAAGCGCTGTAGATATTAACATCCAGAAATCAATACAACATCCGATGTTCTTGTCGTTGTCTGGCGAGATGTGTCACGTGTTCACTTTAAGAGTTTCATCACCTCCATGGCGTTGCTGCAAGACAGACCGGTGTTGTCTGGTTCTACTGCCAGTGCAGTCACCACGCCATTATCCACCACCATTGCATAGCTGAAACCAAGGGAGGTAATGCAGGTTTTTCACTCAAGTTGGCGAGGTAGTGTGTCTTGTGACATTTTGTTAAGATTATGGCACCGGGCAATATTTCGCCACTTCGTATAAAAAAACATTTTTTTTTAGGATTGTGGTCTAAAGCCGCTTTCAAGACCTTTGGATTCATATCACGGCTTGTCAGTTTAGAACTAGATCTTGCAGTAATTGCTATAAGCAACATTTGAATCATGGATGTTAAATGTGGCGCATATATTAACGCTTTTAAATGTATGTAACTTTAGGACCAAGGGGTCGTAAACTACTGACCGTTTTGACCGGATACTTCCAAGAGGGCCAGTCAAGTCGAAATCCATCTCCACTTTCTGAAACAGAAGACCTCTGAATAACAAGGAGTGTACATTTGGTCCATGTGCTGAACTGATGAAACAGAAGACCTCTGAATAACAAGGAGTGTACATTGGGTCCATGTGCTGAACTGATGAAACAGAAGACCTCTGAATAACAAGGAGTGTACATTGGGTCCATGTGCTGAACTGA
>JAULBO010144529.1:0-15655 GCA_032355325.1 Clypeosectus delectus
TCTGCAAGGGCAGTTTGAAGAATATGTCCCATATTACAGATGATAGCAGTGTATGTGATGAGTGGAAACAAGCAGTATTCACAGGTTGGGAACCATAGCTAGAGTATGTGCCATTATGTGTGCATGTGGTCGTGTGTGAGTATCAAGAGTAACCTTTGTTCATCATCGCCATCCATCATTAACCAATTGAAATCAAATTAAAATCGTACATTATTCAGATACTAGTATGTATTTTTTGTCATTGTCCAGTTTTACCGTATCACCTTTCGCTATAGTATACTGTAGTCATTACCTGGGCCACACTTACTTGACAGTGGTGACGGGAATTATTTGTCTGCCGATGTTGCTGTCATTTTTCCTTTGGGAACATCTCAGAATCATAAGTAGCATCAACTACATGACTGTCCTTTCCACTATATTGATTCCCAGAAGAAGATACCACATTGTGGACTTATAAATGTCCATAGGCCATCAATCATTACATTCTTCTATTCTGTTGTATCTCAGAATAGTATATAGATCAATGACTAGATGGTCATAAGAACATTTTACTTGACAAAAATACATGTATAAAATCATTCTAATTGAAATACTAGTATTTCTCAATTTTGACTTGTCCTAAACCAAATTTCATCTTGAGCCATTCTGAAGCCGTCATCGGGTGTATTGCCAAGGAAGAGTTTGCTAAGGAAAAGCATACACGTTTATGCTTGAACCTATGATACTAATAATGTTCAGAAAATAGTAATATTATTATGCTACAAGGGATTAGGACAAGTATGCTAAGCTACTCTGGAGGAATCAAACTCTGATCTACTATGGAGGAATCCTAATGGCACATTCCTTGCCTTTTTGTCTGACAACATTGCTTATTAGGACAACATTGCTTCTGTTGACGAGAGTTACGTGGTGTATAAGTAAAATGAAAAGTAGATACATGGTTATATATGTCGACAGTTTTATGTACACATTAAATTAAGTACATTGGCATAATAAGTACATATTCTTTTTCACAGTTTATAAATTAATAACATGCATACAGTACCTACCACGGATATTTTCTTCGACTGATGAATTGAAGTACTTTGAATACTTGCTTCCATCGATACATGAGGAATGAAATTAATATGAGTAGTGATTTGAAACTTCAGCTGGAATGGTTACATTGCAAACCTAATGGGAACACAACATTTGGGTTGTATTTCATACATTCTTTTGAGTGAATACCGGTAACGTATATTTATATATTTATATGTGTCTTAGAATCATAACTCTTCTCTCATTGCCATTAGTCGTTTTTTCTTTTCTTGACGGTCTCTTCGCTTCTGTTCCCAGTCGGAGTAATAGTCCTCCGAATCCATTACACAGCGAAAGCCGATGTTGTTAGAAGTGTAGTCAGGCGCTTGGGGCATCCTGATGGCGACAACACATGGAATTAATAATTTGCTGGAAACGTAGAAACGATGACATTCAAATGTAATCTACTTTGAGAGATATGAATACGAATGGTGGCTATTCATGCGAACTGCCAATGTGATACAGTGCAACAAGGACCTCAATGTATGAGTTTCTCATACGATTTAAACATTTTTTATTACATGTATACCAAAAAGGTACAAACGCCAGTCTGGCTTTTATAAGTACCGCTCCTATACCGTTTCACATACTAGTATACTAGTAATAATGTATTAAGTCAATTCAGTTGAAAGATGATATAAAAGAGTAGACTTGCCACCCGTACAATACGGAAGCTGACACTCGTGCGACCGTATGTCGGTCCGGTCTGCCGCTATGTCGGAAGGCGACCGGATAAACACTTAACCCAACAACAACAACAACAACTGTATACCTTTGAGATGATCTGACGACGTAGTTGGCTTCCCCTCGCCTGGTGTCCAAGAAGGAACCTCCCTTGAGTATGAACTGTCGTTCCTGCTGGTCGTGGGGTATGAGAGGCTGGTAGTATGGAGACGCGGTCCACTCCCACACGTTGCCTATCATGTCGTACATGCCTGGAAGAAAACGTCTCCCGTGTGTACCAGTAGTCACAGCATGTATCAGTGGGTAGTTTTACCAGATTAATTGTTTAGCAGATAAAGTTCAGATTATGTATCTCTGGGAACAAGAGCAGGAACACGTTTGAAGAATGTGTTTGTATACTAGTGATGCACTACATGTAGGCCTACTGTGTGAAGTAGTCCCCGATTCCTGCTACTTTTAAAATTGTGATCGTTAAACTAATTTTTAAATTTTCCTGTATGATCTGCAGGGAACGTCAGAATAATCAAAGACTACGTGCGAAGATAGTGGTACGTGCTTATTATTTGCATGGGTTTCTATGGAATAATGTTTTTTAAAGTGACATATCATTGTACCTAAGGAGTTCTGTGATCGATACGCATCGACGGGAGCGGTTCCGCTAAATCCATCCAATTTTAAATTTGTATCCGGGAACTTCCCCTGCAATAAACAGATAGCATGTTTTCAAATATACCTCGAACGACAAAAGGTAGTTTTAGCCGGGAAGCAATTGATGCACGAGTTGCTAAACTATGAGAGGGGGGGTGGTGGGGAGAACTTTTTCGAGAAGTATATACGTGTACAACACCTTTCCCCGCTCGCACCCGTACAAACCCGCACAACAACTACACACGTTCATTTGAAAATCTAAAAATATATAATTGTCTCCAAAGTCCTTGAAAGGAACTACATACCTGCCATATGTTGGCCCTGTTTGCCTGCCAGTTGTCTCCCCATGGATATTGAACTACCTCACCTGTAACATTCCAAAGCTGGTTACAAACGGAAGGATTTGCTTGACGGCAGTTGTGGTCAGCCGATCATTTGCATAGTTTCCAAGATGGTTTGCTTCAAATATGAAAGCATGTACCAAAAAGGAGAATCCGAGAACACGTAACTTTCTCTTTGAGTAATCAGCTTGTTGCTCACTATCGCTAGTCTATACCATGCCCAATGTCTCAATAGGGGGTCTAAGTAGGTCACTATTTTAGACTTCCGGTTAGTTTACCTAAATTGGTAATAATATGGTCATACTATATAATCCTGTGTTTGAATCGACAAAAAAAGTATAGAGAATGTTTTCAATGTTGCATAAACTAGCATATGCTCGCACGTGTGGAAGATTGTACATAGGCTTCAAGTTCAACACGATGCATCAAAAAATCAGAAATCTATTTTAGAACTCTCTAAACTCACCGGAAGTCGTGACCTACTTAGACCCCCTATTTACATGCTTGTAATGAATTACGTCTCCGTTTGACACCATTTTAAAAAGATATCAATAAAACTAATTAAATATGGAGCCTTATTTGCATAATAGTTTGTGTATCCCATGAAGGCCAAAGCAAGCCAAGTTAGCCAACTATACGAATTTCATAAACTTTAATCATATTCTTATATAATTATATGACATTGGATAACAGAAAATATGGCGGACAAATATAATTATACTAGTATGCTACAAGTATAGTGAAATACAATATCACGGTTATCGACCGTCTGACAAAGGCCCCGGACTCCGCTAAGATCTACGATGTTCTGTGAACAGGTGTCGCAGTACAGTCATGTATGCCTATAATTATAGATTGCGATTTCGATTGATAGATAGATTTTACAAGAAAGTATACATTTTTAATGTGTTCAAAGAAAATAGAAGAACAATATATGTGTGTGTGTGTGTGTGTGTGTCTGTGTCTGTCTGCGCGCGCGCGCGCGTGTGTGTGTTTGTGTCGCGCTCTCGCTGTCGGTCTGTGTGTGTGTGTGTGTGTGTGTGTGTGTCTGTATGTGTGTCTGTCTGTATGTGTGTCTGTCTGTATGTCTGTGTGTCTGTATGCATGAGTAGGAGCATTCCACTCAGTTGTTCGGTGGGTGGGGTGAACGTACTGAGTTGTGTCCCCCTGGCCGCCCTCTCCCACTCTGCCTCTGTTGGGAGACGTTTCCCCCTCCATTTACAGTACGTCTCCGCGTCGTAGTAGCTGATGTGTACCACGGGATGGTTCCAGCGTTTGTCCACCAGCGAGTCCGGTCCTTCCGGCTACAAACGAAACAACATCCGGTTTGCTTACGGCTACAACAGGAACCACATCCGGTTTGCTTATGGCTACAAACGAAACCACATCCGGTTTGCTTATGGCTACAAACGAAACCACACCCGGTTTGCTTATGGCTACAAACGGAAAACCACCCGATTTAATGTTGGCTACAAACGAAGTCACATATTATAGGTTCCTAATTATGGCTACAAACGAAACAACATACATGTACGGTGTATTTCTGGCTACAAACTAAACAACATCCGGTTTACAAGTTGAAAGGAACGGGTTTCGTAAGATGTATTGCTTAAATTACCCAATACTTTTGCATTTTCAGGAAAAGTTGAAGGAATTAATTTTAAGAGGAGTTAATTACTAGTAATACATACATATGTACTACAAACTTAAGTGCGTCCTTCGAAGTTGAAAAGTAACACATTTACAATACACACGTATTTATAACCTATTATAATATTATATAATACCACAAAGTAAAATATTCATTAGGGCCATCGGCTTCTATTCGCACAAGTTGTTGCAATAATCCATTACTATTCATCGAAAAAGCACCAACACTTTAAAATATGAAAATATTGTATACTAGTTGTTGTTGTTGGGTTAAGTGTGTTTCCGGTCGCCTTCCGGCGTAACCTATTTCGGCAGACCGAACCCACCTAGGGTCGCATGTGTGTCAGCTTCCGTCTTGTACGGGTGGCATGCACTGTATACTAGTATCTATAAGGACATCTTATATAGGTTATTATAGTAGTGAATTAAATCAAAGCGGTTTCCATGGCGACTGTTGCCCACGACGACTTACATGTTCCCAGTTTGCTTTCTTAACGGCGAGCCAGTTGTCAGACGTCCCCTCCACCGCCCACTTCTTCTTGGTATCCAAGGATACATGTCCATCAAACACCCAGCTCCACCCCTTCGTATCTGCTTCCGTTCTATACCGTTTTTTCTTCATTTGAAATTCCCTGAAAAACCGTAGTCGTATATCAAATGCCATCGTTCTTATCTCATTAAAACCAAATGACTATACAGGTATTTAATTATTCAACGCTTTTGTAAATACTGTAAATGCATCCAAAAGAGATTAATTTCACAGTTTACTATACATGGAGGTGGCACTAATTTGTTAATATGTGACCTCTTTGACGGTATTACCCACCAGAAATGGGCGTTTGTGACAGGGTACATCCCCATATAGTGGCTCTTGGTGTGTCCCACCCTGAACGGGTATTCTCCCGTATCCGATGACGGGTCGTTAATTCCCATCCAAAAGTCCGTGGCCTTGAAGAGGTGCATGCTACTGTACTTCGTGTAGGAATGCATAACTAAACACAAAACAAGTATATAATAATACGGCTACTGCAAAGCACACTCGTATATAACTATAGGTAAGATGTATCGATTAGTAGGCATTATTATATACTAGTAGTTTATACAGCGTATTCCTTGTACACATATTATACTACTCAACAATGAATGACCGAATGCGTTCAGAGTAAACTGCCCACGTGTGCATATTATATTATTATATAAATGTATTGTAATTGTTCGCCAAATATTGCAAATACGATGTGTATCTATATCATTACAGACATGATTTAGCTTCATGAGTAAAATATAAATGTAAAACCCACTAGTATTGATGGCGGATATATTCTGCGATAATATGCGAAGCACCAAACTGCCTTACCAGGCAATTCGTATAATAGTATCTGCAAATATCGTATACAATGTTAGCCTCCATGTATACTGCATGCCATGTCGAATGGCCATGAGATTGTTATAGATCGGGAATAATATTTGGGCAATAATGACGGTAAGTTGTTATATTCACCTTCTCTAATGTTTACATCGTGGGGGTGGACGCTCTCTCCGCTGGTAAAATACAATCCCGAGTATATTGCAATAATTGAAAGCCATTTCTTGTATATGGATGTCTTGAACGCCATGTTCGAGGCAATGTCATGAGCGAATATCGACATTCCTACGAAAGGTCCCATGTGTGACATATCCGGTCACAGCTGTTGTAAACTTCGTGCAGCGTGGACACAGCGAATGTAATACGTACGTTATAGATTATTGAATCATTGTCAATAAGAAGGATTTGACGAAAATACTAATGACATAGCTTGTGTACAAAACCCACATATATATATACCCCGTTCAACTTAGCCCGTACTACTACTAGTCTACTATAGTCACTACTACTATACTACTACTATAATACTACTACAACTACAACTGCTACTACTACAACTACTACTACTACTACTACTACTACTACTACTACTACTACCTCTACTACTACTACTACTACTACTACTACTGTACTAACATAATAATAAAAAGAAGAAGATTAAGAAGAAGAATGATCATTTGAACGCCTAATTTCCACCTACTAGTATATATCGCTGCTAACCGGCGTTCATTTTATAACACCGGTCAATGGATCAGTGTGCTATAAGATTCGCTCTCAACACCCTGATGATCATATAAAGAGTACAATTATGTGTGCAACCATGGGCGGGCATACCGTACTATGCAATGGACCATGCGGCACCATAACAAAAATAATAATAATAATAATGTAATTTTATAATTATGGTTTAATGTCTGGCTGTACAATATTGATGTAAATTCTAATCGTTTGTGGTAAATGTGCTTGTCAATAGATTGCCAGCTATAATAGTACTAGTAATACTAGTAGGCCTATATTTGTGATGACATTCGAGTGAACGACATGTGTGCAAATACAAGCAGTGGTGAAAAACAAAACAAAAACAAAAACACCAAAAACATATACATGTATAACGATGTGGTGACACTGTGCATTGTTACGGTAGACCGTTCAGGTTTCAAGTTATGCAAGACCTGACAAAATTAATGGGTGTCCAAATATAACCTGAGAGTATCTAGGAAATTCAGTCCTGAGATGTAAGTTCCAAAGCTGGTGGTCTCACCTGAAGTAAGTTCGATAGTGTTTCTTTTCACCCAGCAGATAATGGACATACCCATGCTCTACCTACAGCGTTCGACATTTCAGTCTAATATTTCCAGTAGACTGGCTCGAAGTATGTGACTGAAATGTCGAATGCTGTAGGTAGAGCATGGGGTATACCCGCGTATAGGAAGAGATGGTGATGTCAATCATGACAATGTTTTTAATACGCGCCTGCAACACGGCAGCTAATTGGGTTCAGAGGGAATCTTATTGCACAGTGATCCATTGGCCGGGGTAATATTAATAATACTGTCAGTGCTATTTGAGGAAAAAACATTAGACTTATAATATATTTTAATTTACTATTTAGTATTATATTCTTATTATTATTATTATAATATTATATTATAATAAGTAATTATTTTTAGATTAAGTCGAACAATGACTAAGTGTATTGGGTACATAAGCAATGTTATTATTATTATTGTTATTAATAAATAATAATAAAAATAATAATTGATATATTCGACGAAGGATCGAACTCATTATCCAATGCTTCTCATCATACTAGCAAACACATTCGTCACGAATTATGTCCCCTTATTTTATTAAAGTTGAAAATGTACATTATTCTCTCTTTTTTTATTGATTTTGTGGCTTATTTATTAACTGAAAACTTTTATTTCGTCGATTTCTGCAAAATACGCCAGTATTTGCTAACTATGAATGTTAAATTTGACTTCCGGGAACAGTGAAGCGGGAAGCCAGTAAAATTAAAGCGCGCCAAATCTGTCGTGCAGATTGTAGTCCGATTTTATCAAAGCACAACATACACAGAAAATGGTTCGAACCAAAGCTGACGGTGGCTGTGCAGCCACTAGGAAAGGTAATCACACACATCACACGTGCAGGAATCTTCGGAACTCAATATATCCTTTCGAAACCAGCAATATTACGGCTGAAATAACACTTTGTTTTGTTGTTGTTGTCAACATGGGGTGGAGTGGTGAAGGGGTGTGTATACTCATAATACTGCAGTAATGTAAACTCGGTTTTAAAAATCGATTAAAAACACACTTACACGATATATAGCATACCATTTAATATGATAATGATTTACATAATGAAAAAAAGAAAAAAAAAGGAACCTGACTCAGTGGACAGTTACATTTTGTGTGTGTGACTGGAAAGTTCCGAAACTCAAACGGTGTACGGTCCCATCTACAAATAAATATAGTTTTCTGGGCGTGAATACAATTTCCTCTTGTCAAAGCTTTCTAACTGATCATTTAGTCGTTAGCCCACGCATTTTTGCTAGTGAACGATCATTACGATGCAGCTGCTACTACATTCATTATCCCACATTTATTTAGAATTCCCTCTGAAGTTGACTGAACTAAAATTCTGGATGATCATGCCCTTTGAGGTTTTTATCTTGATAACTAACAGTATTTATAATTATAATTTAATTCATATTCTAATTCAATTTAGTCTAATATTATATATGTCTTGTTACAGACACTGTGACTGTCATCACATGCTGTTCAGTGACATTCCAAGCCATGACACGAAGATGGTAAATGATAATACATGTAACAAGTTGCATGTAATGATGTACATTTTATTTGTTGATAGTTGTTGCTGCTCGCGCTCCAAGGAAAAGTTTGGGGTCCTCTGCTGGAACTAGCAGTAGTAGCAGCAACTCAGCCTCTCCTTCAGGTACAGTTTGACTTTGACAGTTTTACAATGAATTGAATATTAAAATATTGTTTATTTGCAATGAATTGAATATTAAAATATTGTTTATTTGTAATTGTATCCTAATTTTATTAATATCGTAGGTCTGACAAATTTCTAATTTCAAGGTTAACATACTATGTCACTTTTACACTATACTGTAAATAATAAAATCTCAGTGTCATTAAACTTTTAACGGCCTATACATTATCGACATATTATTGTCGTACAATGTTAACGGGAGCATGGCCTACACATGTACATCTACGGAATACTAGTACCTTTAAAAAATATTAGTGAATTATAAATGTTGGCGCCTAAGAGCAACTGTAGTTAAAACTTAAATTCCTTAAAGTTTTCGCCTAATATTTGATGATGTACAGTATGAATTCCTTTTAAAATAATTGCCAACATATTTTTTAGTTGTAAATTTATATCTTTGACCTTCTCCATGCTGAAGGCAACTGGAGATCTATGCCCAATAAATAGTGGTCGATTCATTCATCATGGAGAGGATACTAGTAGTTAAGTAACCAAGGTTACCAACCAATGCTATTTGCAATGCTGTTCCTCAACTCTGCAGGAAAGGGCAAGTATGCAGGTGGGAATTCTGTGTGTCAAAGGCCGATTCCCGACTGGCAGAAAGGAATCGGAACTTTCATGGTGCAGTCGGAAAAGAACAAGGATAGCGCCACAGACAGTCAGTCGAGCTCAACTTCCAGTAATGGCGACGACGTTGACGCTTCGGAGGAGTCGGAAGCTGGGTATGTACGTTGTCAACCGTAGGAGACTGCCTCCATGATTAGAACATCTGTTCGGAGATCAGAAGGTCTGGGTTAGATTGCGGGTCGCGTTGTACCAAAATACATTAAAATATGGTTAGTACTTGTAGTTGTACCCTGCTTGACGCTCGGCATAGGGGTAGTAAGTTAAAGTAAAAGCTTTAAACCCAAATTCAACACCAATCGGCCAAAAGTTGTATGCTGACATCGTAGACAGAAATTTGAACATTTACAATTAAGTGTAAACAGATTTAATGATCTTGTGTTAACATTCTAGGAGGGATGTTCAGAGGCAACCTGTTAATCTCAAAAGTCTAGCCTAGTATCTGACTGTCTAATTATTATAATTATAATAGTACTTTTGGAAAACTGCATTGAATTAAAGTTGAAAACTTTTTCATAAATGTTCCAAGTTGAGATCTCGACAATCTCGCAACCACATATTATTATCTAGTCTGCAATTTTCATTGTATAATGGTCATCATTGCATACATGTGAATAATTTTCTGACCCTTACAGTACAATGACGATTGCCACAAAATAGATCACATTTGCTGTTACCATGGTTACAGTTTGTATTTATTTCCGTTTTCAGCCCATCTGGTAGCAGTGAATAGCCAAGCAAAGCGTTTCCATTCTGTCCATCTTGTTTTTGACTCGTCTTGCTGGCACAACCCGGCACAACCCACAACCAGCTACTACCCACAAAGGAGGAGAAGGACGACCCAATCTCCCGACCCTCTGGGTTTTACCACTGCCATTGTACATAGACTTCAACTGCCGAGTGATTGTGATGGATGTATGCTAGAGTTGTGTCCCTTCGAATGCAAATATGTTGCAGTGAGCTGTTCATCTTCATAAGCATTGTCATCAATACCTCAAGAGTAGAAACTGCACTTATTCATATACATGTAACTTAAACTATTAATACAATTAGTTCTTTCATGATAGCTTTTGGGCCGGTTGCACAACGCTAGATTGTAGTGCTACAATAGTTGTAACTGGGCTCCTGCTACAATAGCAAAGTGTTGACCTTACAATAGTTGTAGCATACAAGAGTTTCGAGCAACGGGCCTTTGGTATGTAATTCTATTACATGGTCACTTAAAGTGCTAGATTTGATATGTCATGCGTGTATGTATATATATTTTATAATAATCAATTTCTGCATGTCATTGTGTAAGTTTAGTTTTATTCCATGTGTTTTATTGATATGTTTTAATAAATGCATTGAAACATGTAAATATCAGAATTGTGTATGCATGAAAGTCGGTAACCATTGTAACGACCATATTCTGCGAGAGAATCTACTTTCACAACTTACTGCCCATCTCCGTGGCATAAGAGATTCATAGATGAGAATCCTCCTGATTTTCTCCCGGATTCTTTTTTGAAGTGAATTGACGTCGGCCGTGGTACGGTGTGGTTTCTAGACATAAGAACTGTAACCATACCAAGTCTAAATATTTTTCACGGGAAGAGGGCAAATTTAAATAATAAAATATTAGTAATATTACAGCAGTATACTTGTAACAAGGTAGTGGTAGAAATTTGTTTATTGTTGAATGTATGTCTCCATCTGGAATGGTCAGGTCTGCTGCATGGTGGTTGCCATGGTGATTGGTGCGCCACAGTATAATACTATTCACCACCCTCGTGTGGGTTTCCAAATCCCCACAATCTTGTCTCCAGAATGTACATAGTATATAGGGTGCATCGCAGCTGTTGCACAAGACTGAAATATATTAAGAAAGTCGTTAAACAACTGGTAAATTAAGTATGAAAAATATGTATCGAAGGTAGGGTAGGGCACCTCCCGAAGACGTTAAATGTTGGTACTTGCTGTTCCCCTGCTTGGCGCTCAGCATTAAAGGGGTAAAGCAAGGACTGGTCGACTCAGTCAGTTAGTATAATGACTGGTGAAATACCCAGACTGGCACAAGCAGTCATATACACACACAAAAACACACATGCATACACTGCATATGAGCCCGTTCTTGAAAGCGGCTTTAAACCCCAATTAACAACAACAACAACATTTGTGTTTGAAGATGCTTGTATACTGTTTTTAAGTATTAGATGCTGTGAGTTACAACTTACAAAGTAGGCGCTGTCTCCAGTGTTTGGGCGAATTTGATGGAACTATCAGCACAGACAAAAATGCTTTGATCTCGCCGACTTAGTCAGATAATCTGGCGTGTGAATGCAAGGTGACCGTAGGAGCTTGTCGAGTTAGGTAACGTGGCTTAGCCTGCTTAGACAAGATGAGTGAGTGTGGGTTAGCAATACTCACATGGTGTGGATACAGGAAAAGCATGGATCCTAATGGATGTTTATCAAAGTCCATGTTACCTTCTGCGGGCACAATCTCGCCTATCTCCTGGGACATTTTGGTCAACCTGTAACATTAGAATATTTAACTTCTTTAGTATTTGCACACTCTTTTCATTGACTCGTTCTTATAAAGTACTCAATTTGGGACCTAAAAGAGAAAGATCACTCGACGGATTTATGAGAGTGGTAAAACTTAGCACGTATAGCACGGCGGTAGGGCTATTTCTGCGAATTCTATAGTCTGGATTTCCACCAGTTTTATAGTGCTGTTTTTTCTTGTTGGAAAACCGCGCTGCAGTTTGAACATACTACTTACTAGTAGTTAACCCACTCGGAACACAGAACCCGAGAACAGTGCTTTGAGCAACCGCTTGGTAGACGAGTATTGCGCTTTATTAATCGACTGCTTATTATTAGTATACTGAGCCGACCAGACCTTGCCTTGCTCCATTTAATGCCGAGCAGGGGGTATAGTTGCAGATATGATAGCTGCCATCTAATAAAGGCATACAATCACAAGTTAACTTACATATTTCATGGTCAAACATATTTTTGCCTGAACGTAATTATAGTTGATGTATTGTACGTATAAATGTATTGGTTAACCAGCTACGGAACTTGCCGCATATCCCACTGGTTTTCAATATTTTCATATTTTATATGAATAAAAGGAACGTAGCCCTAATTATTATTTTTACCGTGTTCAATGTAAATTGCAATGGAATTTTAACTATCCTACGGCGGTGACTATTATTTGGAAATGGCATCACCAAAGCCTACCTCAGCTCGGGGTAATCTTGAACATGGCAGAACTTATCTCCCTTCTGCACGCATCCGGCTTCAGATAATCCCGTGAAACCGCAATCCACCGCCAGTTGCTGCTTTGAAGGTTTGTGACTGATGACTCTAGTCGCTACCCTGACTGCCACTTCATCCAGAGTGCAGGCGCCGGTCCCCACGTGTTCCAAGTCTGTAAGCAAATACTAGTACCCTTATAATACTAATACTCACCATTTAAATGCTGAATAGGGCATACTATAGCTAATATTGGACATTTATATTAAAAACATGCCCGGATAGGAAATAGATGTATTTCCCGATGACTACAGAATCTGGGGGCAAAATCTGTTCTTTCAGATTATGCAAGAAACCCGATACTAGTAGTTACCATTTCTCCATATGTAAATATGAAGCTGCATCTAAGCTTGTTTGACGGTGCTGCAGAAATGCACAGGCATACGGCAGAATACAACATAGTTTCCTGGGCGGAACTCAGGACGGTATTGAAGTTACCATAGAAAATATAGTTTCCTGGGTGGAACTCGGTGATTGACGCCATATTGTCGGATGGCTGGCTGCAGGACGGAGTCGACCCTGTGCCTGTTGTGGGGCACGGTACTCCTGCCGTCTCTAGTCTGTCACAGATAGGAAATAATGAATGAGTTAATGTTTACGCCACTTGCAATAATTAATCATAGACTAACTTATTAAAATAAAATAAATCAGTATCTTTTGAAAAGCTTGCTGACATAAAATGTAAAAGTGTTACTGTATCAATCAACTTATATTTTTATTTTATTATAGAATATTGACCAGCAACATGAGATATACCGGTAGATCACAGTGGCGTTTAAATCACAAGACCAGTTTCAACAAACATCAACATTTGAAGTGGTACGGTGCATTATATCTCTTATATTAGGAGATGTAATCTATAACAACTTAATACTAGTATACTAGACTAGTATCTCCTCTTTGGGCAAGTACTGGGTGTTAAAATAATACCAACCTATATCCATAATAATATAACCTCACCTGGTCTTCATGGACAAAAGACGTTTAGCATTCTCAGTTCCATACGATTTGAGTTCCTCCACGTTATGGCAGTCGTACGACCCGCCACAGTGCGTGTAGATACCCATAAACGTCACATTGGTCGCATCACGCGCAGCCTTGCCCAGGGCGATAAATGTATCCTCGTCCCAACATGCACCAGCTGAGAAAAAAACACGTGTGTTATGCGGACAAAAATAAACATCATTGATACACAATCGAATTGTAGATTTGCAACATAGCTTACTTCTTCCGTATCCCGTGTCCACTTCAAGAAAGGCCGACCACTTCTTCCCTGGGTCTAATGGCGCTTCTTGGAGCCACTGGATGGCTTGAAGGTCCTCGAACAACACGTGGAACTGATTGAGTTGATTGGCTAGATTCTGGCATCTGAAACAAAACCCCATTAATGCAGGACATTGCGTTATCGATACACCATTCTTTTTCAGCGAGACATGTTGGTTTCAAGAATTAGGTAAAATAACCTGAACACAAATGTGGCATATAACTGCAGTACATTTGCAGTCGCCTGCTCGTATTCGAGACTGTAGTTGCACTGTAAACGCTGTTTCTCGATAGATCTGTTTACGTTTACCCTGCTGTATACTTGAGACATCTGGCTCCATTTAGCTACCACCAGAATCATGTGAAATAATTATTATTTAATCAATGTTGATTGTGTTCTTTTAGGTAAACATGTGAACAAATTAGGAGTATATATGCATGCATAGGCATTGACGGTCAACCGGAATCAAATGTATTCTTGCTTCATGAGATTTTAATTCTTACCTCGATATCATGCTTTTAGATAGAGGACGAGCCCATAGAATATCATCAAAGCCATTTGCAGCATAGAATTCTGCCTCGTCAAGGGTTGAGACTACAATCTTTCTCTTTGAACCCCCAGTTGCAAGGACGCCACCTTCACTGGAAGTAAGTCAGAGAAGTCGATACCGGATGTTGAAAAAGTTGTGGTGTCACCCTAGGCAAGTGACTTAATTAGTTCAATGGTGCCTCTGTTCACCCAGCATAGAAATAGGTACCCGGTAGGAAGATATGGTGATGTGTATGTTAACCTTGTATAGCGCCTGCAACACGGTTGCTTGGGTTGTATACTCCCCAGGGTTTCGAGAGGGAATCTGATTGCACAGTGATCCATTGCATGACCGGTGTAATAATATGTACGCGCTTCGAGAATGTCCGAGTGGTTTGGAATTGGCGCTATATAAATGTACTATTATTATTTTATTTTATTGTATTTATTTATTATTAGCGTATAGGCTATATCAGTTTAAATTTTACGTCATTCCTGTAAAGTATACTTGGAGAATTCAATGTAGACCGACTTACATAGTTTTGTGAGTCTTCATGTGCGGTCGTAGTTCGACGCCCATCCTCTTAGCAATGTCAATCATCTTCTGACAGTTCTTCTTGACCTTGTCAATGTCCACTAGCAGACAAGGGGTGATCACATCGCCAATGGAGGATGGATATTGCTCCGACATATTGAAAGTCCTTCGGGCAACTGTGAGAATCCGCCAACAATAGCATATAATAAACAGTACAGTAGTTCTTCACGTATACGGTCGTATGCTATCTCTATATAGGACTATATGTTCAGTCGACAGCGACATAATCAATTACTATCGTGCGTTACTGATATACTAGTAATCCTGTACGTGGCTATAATATAGGAACATGTTTATTAATATGATGAGATGAACAGCTGACGACATCCCAGCTGCTCATACTTACGGTGTATATATTACTTAACACCCCT
Source organism: Clypeosectus delectus (assembly GCA_032355325.1). Lineage (NCBI taxonomy): Eukaryota > Metazoa > Mollusca > Gastropoda > Lepetellida > Lepetodrilidae > Clypeosectus > Clypeosectus delectus. The sequence goes on from JAULBO010144529.1 coordinate 15,475, forward strand.
GATATTCCCATTAAAGTGACACAATGATACTGAGCACGAAAACCGGCAACACACACACACACACACACACACACACACACACACACACACACACACACACACAAACACACACACACACAAAAACACACACACACACACACACACACACACACACACACACACACACACACACACACACACA
>JAULBO010144640.1:0-15651 GCA_032355325.1 Clypeosectus delectus
TTTTGACCGGAGGGGGTTTTGACCGAGGGGGTTTTGACCGAGGGGGTTTTGACCGGAGGGGGTTTTGACCTGGATCCGTATTATAGTACCAAATCAAGTCGCATGACTATTCGTCGAGGTTTTGAGTGTGTACGAGTAATAGGTTAGAATGTCATCACTCAATCAATATTAATGTAATTAAGTGGTTTAGTGTTGGCTCGGTTGGATACATCCATTTAGAACATGCAGTTCAAATTTATTAATTTGATATCTTCAGGGAATGATTGCAGATGATAATGTGCTTTACAATGTGTCATATTTATGTAACATTATCGTAAACCTGTTTTGCAGCAGATTTTGATTTCATATAAAACATACTAGTTTAAAATATCGTGTCACGTACAATACCATTAAACGTACAATGGGAAAGCAGTAAATTATTGAAACCAGCAAGTAAAACAAGACATAGAAAAATATTATAAATCAACATTGATTGTACATACAGTATGTTAATGACTGATATAAATAAACAAATAAGTTATAGTACAACATAATATAGATATAGTGTGTAACTCGTTTAGTATCTTCTGTGCCGTTTTAGTATAATTATGTGGCACAATTACCTATGAAGAAAAAACTGGGACTTTTTACATGTGACGTTATTTTGTTTTGTTTGGTTTTACCAAACAGGTATTCCGTAATCTTGTCACGTCGCGTTCATGCTGTGCATACGCGAATTCTTTTACAATTTGATGAAAATACGTATGCTGTCTAGTTACTGATGCGATATTGTCTGTAACCATTACATGCCAATGTACATCTTAATCGTAACATAATTCCTGGACAATGTATTATATCATGCAGCGATATGAACAGGGTCGAATATTGGTAAGAGTACTAACTACAATTAATATAACGTTGTAGGTTAACGTTTGAAACAAGGACTATAGTAGCATGCTTACTATCATGCTCTCGTAGGTATCCATGGAAACATACATACATGTATTCATATAATGACTTTAATACAAATATATAATTCAAAACAGGTATCATGGGTGGACATTGTCACATTGTCACATTATGTTCTCATGTTGTCTCACAATTTGTACCGTCACGTATTCATTTATTTTCATACATTTTATGAATAACGTAACTTAATGGACTCGTTTATTTGCTATATTATAATAGTATTCTGCATTTGTTTTTATAATTGGTAAATGGTAAGCAACATTTCAATCCCATTATGCAGCATATACTGCACAACATAATATATATTTCGACGGGAGTTTGTACATGTAACCGTTATCACTGCATATACTATAATGGTATTAAACAAATACATATTTTTTAACGGCCGCCCTCTCTCGAGTAAACACGTTGCGAATATGTTGCCACATGCAAGCTTATTTTTCTCTCATTCTGTAAACTTATTCTCGTGTGATTTTTACTACCCGACTTTAGCACACATCCACCCCATCATCTGCCATTCAAACATTTCCTTACGTTATAATGGCGATCGTAAATAACACATATGTACATAGCAAAGCAGCCAAGCGTGTACATGTGTTATGGGGGGCTTGTTCATTGCTCCCCAAAACCTCTACACCTTCCTTGGTTATATCGTTTAGGAATCACTGAGCCGAAACGCATTTCTACCCGACGTATTCATGGCAAGTTAGTTTTCGCCTGTATTCTATTAATGCAGGAAAGTGATACGTGTATGACATGCTCCTCTGTAAAGCCAACTTTACACCTCTCCATTCCCGGCGACTAGCTCAGCTCGTCAATGAAGTAACAAATGTCGGGAACGCAGGCCATCTTGTGTACATTTCTATACAATATCCACACGCTGTTTCGTAAAACATGTAGGTGTGAACCATCTATAACACAGGCATCGCAGTCTTATAATTGAGAGTGTTTTAAACGAGGACTTGTATATGCATAGATTAATTACTTAAGGAGAGATACAAATAATGTAGTACTAGTATTATTGTCTTCTCGGCCTGTGAAAAACCGGTGCAGATATACATTGATTCAAGCATATAGACTTGTTTTAACTTTTAGACAAACAAATGCGAATGTGATATTATTATTTATTGGAAATCGCAACGTTAATAGTGACGTCATTATTCCATATCTGTTATTACGTGTTTTGATCAACACCTTCAAATTAACGAATTAACGACATTAACGAATTAAGCATTTACACTGGGTGTATCATCAACGGGTAATGGTGCCGTTAGTTGACTACTAGTATATTCATGCAGCTGGATTATTGCTTATCATTATGAGGTGTAATTATGTATGCCATGCAATACTTATATTATACTGTTCATACACGTCAGTGGAGACCTTTCTTTATTTGCAATTTAGATTGAAACCTGATAATTATAATGTATATGCACTATCATACTTACATTTATTAACTTATGCTGCACGCTATATTATCGTTGATGCACAACATTCAATTTGTTATTGTTGTTACCTACAAATATACAAACAAAATAATTATACGTTATTTTCAATTTTGAAGAGTTCTCATTTCATGTCATAGGTGGGAATGCGAGGACAGGGCACACAGAACACGAGATTAAATGGAAATTTAATTAATTATGAGTGCGTAATACGTTCTCCACTAATAATATATTCCATTTGCTTTAAGGTTGTAAGGGTTACAGCTGGTTACGGGTCCGACTCGATATTGCGATTATACCAAGTCGCTGTCCACTCTAGTGGTCAAGCGTATACATACTGTATCTTATTACAAACGACCGGCTCCTTCTATACATTAGTAACGCTCTATGTGCCGGAGTGAAATTCTATCTCAGGGAGGCAATACAACGTATAGAATACTTGCCAATACTCAAACATCGTCCAGGCAATTGATGGGGAAGCGCCGCGCCGTATGCGAAGATTTCCCTCCCCTTTGACCGTGAACAGAGCAATGCAATGACTTCCCCCTCGACTTGCATTGTAATACTAGTAATCAGTTTAGCGTTGTCCATATTCAGTAAGTATACATAGTGTATTAGCCACTTGGATGTTAAAAAAAAGAATTGATGATATTTATGTTGTTTACTAAGTAACGGAATTGTGCTCTTTATCTGTTGGTTGTAAGGTTGAGCGTGGCTTGTTCGCCGACTGCAAGTGACAAAAGTCATTAATCCTCCGTCCAAACATTCACCGCCCACCTTTAAGGGAGAACACGCCCAGTTGGATCGTCTGACTCCGCCCACAAATACACGCATCTGTAAATTGCAACTGTTTTTGAATAGGCCCGAACTCGGAAAATGCCTGCTGGGGGAAGGCGATGCATACCTGGAATATTATTTCGTATTGTGCTTCAACAGACGCGAATTTCAGTCAGCATTGAGGATGATTTAAAGTCCGTGCATCCCAGTCTGTCACGACAGCGTGCGTTGCCGAAAGCCGATGTTATCATTACGCAGCGACCAATCGGCTCCCAGACGAAATTAACATGATAATTCACTCGACCGCAATGGCTGTCACTCATCCCGCGGCGCCAGCCAATCAGAACGAAGGACATCCGTCATCGCAAATGATGTCTGGCGCTAAACTATCGTTGTTCACTGTACATGAATAACTGAGAGCGTGGTAGCTGGAGTTCTAGGAGATCCTCCAGCCATATGTAGTTGTACTAGTGACAAGCGAAAATGGCTGCTACGAGTACAGGACTTTATCTGTCTACAGGTGTCCCTTCTCTAGGAAACCAGGGTGTCGGCAATATGAGGGACATGCGAGACTTGCGGGATATGCAAAGCCAATTACCAGTTAGCCAGCCGAACCAGTATTCGCCGAGAGAGTTAGAGATGAAGTATATGCCTCCCCAACACCAGAACGGACACCTGAACCACCATCACAATCCATGGGTGTTGGATCAGGGCTGGCATGGCATGGGTGGAATGCAGGATATTAAACCCACTCACGGAAACGGGTTGCTAGACGGACACACGGGTACGCTACACCACCGACCCCCACAGCAGATGCACCCGGCCCACTCGTGGCACACCCCCGTTTCCTCACCCCACATGCAGCTCACTAACGGGTCCCCACAACTGCAGCATCCGGCGTACATGGGGATGAACGGGATGATGCCCTCCCCCCACCAGATGCACCCCGGGGGTCTACACGACCACATGGTGGACCACCTACACGACCCTGACCCTGAACTGGATCATCAAACTCAGTCGGATGAAGACACCCCCACCTCGGATGACCTGGAGGCTTTCGCTAAACAATTCAAGCAGAGACGCATAAAGTTAGGCTTTACCCAGGCCGATGTGGGTCTAGCCCTCGGGACACTCTATGGTAATGTTTTTAGTCAAACCACTATTTGTCGCTTCGAAGCGTTGCAGCTAAGTTTTAAGAACATGTGCAAACTGAAACCGTTGTTGCAAAAATGGTTGGAAGAGGCCGACTCGACTACCGGTTCCACGACGAGTATCGACAAAATCGCTGCTCAGGGTAGGAAGCGGAAAAAGCGGACGAGCATCGAGGTAACTGTAAAAGGAGCTCTAGAAAACCATTTCCTCAAGCAGCCTAAACCGTCGGCAGCAGAGATAACGCAGCTAGCCGATCAGCTGCAACTCGAGAAGGAAGTAGTCCGAGTTTGGTTCTGCAACCGGCGGCAGAAGGAGAAACGGATGACGCCACCCGGACCCCTTGGTCCGAACGGTGAGTTACTGATGTGTTCGGAAGAGGGAAGTCCTTCCATGATGCACGGCGGACACGGTAGTCCTTCCATGATGCACGGGGGACACGGTAGTCCCCCTATGATGCACGGGGGACACGGTAGTCCTTCCATGATGCACGGGGGACACGGTAGTCCTCCTATGATGCACGGGGCGCACGGAAGTCCCCTTCACCACCCCGGTGGAAGCCCCTTGTCACACAACGGAGGGGGTTCACCCATCATGTCCAATATGTCACCACACGGACTTACTCACAATTCTCTAGAAATAATGTCACAGTCCCTTTCACATCAATACCAACCATCCCCAACACATCAGACTCGAGGCCTGACCCACTCTCCGCCGCTACACTGAGCCCGGGGGGTCGGGCGCCCGCCCGCGGGAATGTCATTTCTCAGGCGCATCTATGGGATAGTATTACGATGCAAGTTACAGGAGTGAAACTGACGCCTCTGCATCAGTTTCGGAAACGTTATTGTGCGCTGTTTATTTCATCGACTGGGGTGTGAGAAGAATGGACGCTTTGAGGGTGGAAGAAGACTGGCATAATCAAAAACAAAGTACCCTTCCCTCCTCTCTCCCTCTCCATGTACGCGAATTGTGAGCTAATTCTGTGGATCGGGTGTGTTGATAAACGCTTGTCAGTAGGGACGTGAAATGGACAACTTTGTGTGCGAATTTCACTCGGACTGCGGTAATGTATCTGACGTTAAACGTCAATCAAAGATTGTTATTTCCACAGAAGGATGAGACTTCGGTATGTATTATTCGTGCTTTAAATCTTGCCGAACTAACTAATAGGACACTTTAAAATTGCTGTTCAGTAAAGGTGACGAACAAATTAAACAGCAACATTGCAAACGTGTACCCGAAATTCGTGTGAAAGTGCCATAATATTCTGTTGTCACATGCCGAGTTTTGTACATAAACATAGCGGTGCGCTAAGAACGGAGAATTAGTGTTAGTAGCGTCTTGATATAATTTATGATCTGAGGTCGACGGACGACCTCAAATATGCTATTTGTGCTGTCAACGTGGAACTATTGTTCAGACTCTGTTTATGGAATAGAATCTTGAAAGTGTGTAGACGTCACGCCAGGTTCTCACCGTGATATGATCACTATTATCATTCCATAAGTTAACCGTTACTGATTCATTGTAATTTATGTACGACATATATTATTTAAATATATACACATATATTTAAATTTTAAGTGATTGGTAATTATATTAATTATTTTATTGCCAGTTATTAAGAATCAATTTTACACTATTCTGAATATAACTGCTCCAAATGAGCCCACGTCTGTCATCGTACGTTTGTTAAAAGAGATATACAGAAAAGAAAAGAAAATGAGAATATTTTTCTTGTTGAATATTTTCCTTGTCTTTTCCGGACTATGGCGAGCTTCCAGTATGTATTAATGTCAGTTGGGATATTTTCAAGCTCAGAAAAATTCCTAACCAAATGTGAAGAAATGTTTATTAATTTATTGAACACTAATTTGGAGGTTTAATACTTGTCTTGAAGGGGCGTATTTTACTCAGTGATATGCCTATGTCTCTCACGCCTATAATAAAGAACGTAATGAAAAACAAAACGCTGTTGGCTTTTTTTTCCCAATCTCCAGTTCAACAGATCCCATTTTGTTTACAGTGAATAAATGTTTCTACGAATACCTATTCCTCATTGCGAAATAATAACCATCTATTAACTACAACAATGCTTAATTAACAACAATACTAGCCTGTACCAAACCTAAACAACAACACCAATAGGATAAACTATAGCCGTGTGTTATTTATAATTATTACTTATTAGCATTTGTCAATAAACACTCAATTAGTGAATATTTCTTTCATCGCTTTCACGTCACATTTAAAATGGCCAATTTCACAGATGATGGGTTGATATTTTTCAAAGAAAAGTGTGAATTTAACAGCTAGTTTCCTGTGCAAACACATCGGCCGCGTCATTAGATGTGGTCGACGTATTAGATTCAGTTTGCTCAACGTTATTAGATTATTCTCACAAATTTAATAAGCAGAGTTGACTTGCCCGTAGCTTAGCTTTGCTTGCTTTCATTCGGATACTGTTTAAACCTTAAACACATGAGGATGAATATTTTATAAAATAAAGTGGTAAATATTTGAATTTCGACAGAGGTGTTCATTATAAAAGTGACATGGACACTAACACGTGCTAGGTTCAATACAGTGTTGCAAAGTAGTGTTACACTAACATCCTAGAAGTTATATTTTGAACTTCATTACGAATATTCTCAATAATTATATTTTAAATAGATAATATTCAAGCAAAGGCCTGATATTTTCCCTTTGCATGACTATAAATCATTGATATAAACATACGAAATACAATGTAAACAAAGATCGCTAATGTATTTAACTTTTATTATTGGAATTTCAGGGACTAAACCCTTGAGATTTGGACACATTTTAAATAACAGCTCTGCGCTCCCACTTCACTCCAGCATTATAATATCTGTTGTTGATAACAACAACCATTATACACATTCTGTAGAAGGGCGCTACTTACAAAGTCGAATAGCTTTGGGATAGGTACATATTTACAGATGTATGTACCTGTCTCCAACATGTATTTACTGATTAAAAATAAACACAAAAAGCAGATTCAGTGCACGTAGGAACCCCATTTATAGCTGTATCCCGTGGCATGTGGTTACACTTATTTCTCCGTACACGTTTCACTGTAGTGATTGCTATCAATTAAAATAAAATTTGCCCTTGACTGAACTTTATAATACTGTGTGATATTTTCGAAACAATAATGCAAATAAATTCACAAAAAGTAGTCTGTTGATGCATGCCTTTAATTAAGTCTGAACTTTAAGAATTCATAAAATCCGCAAAGAAGATTGTTTGATAATTCATAAATACCGATAATAATTTAGAAATGGCTTTCAACTGTATGTATGTATATGGGTAATTTAAAAATCAGGTTTTATAATTACATCAAATCATATATCACAATCTGCAGTATTCAAAGGCATGTTAAGAGATGACTTCGATATGTGGAGTTTAACAGTACTGAGATGTCAATTGAAATTTCGTGCATGAAATTAGACGAAATTGGTGATCCGTCGTCAATTATTCATGTAAATGAAACTGGTTGATAGAGCGAAGACTTTGTGATTGCTCAGGATTCCTCTTGCGATCTGTGTGTTTGTTTTTCACACATTGTTGAATATTTATAGCTGTTTCATTGTCGCTGGTGAAGTGGTGAATATCCCTCGTACTAGTACTTGTTTAGTTCCGTGTCCGTTGAACCGTGACCACTTGGTTCCCACTTTCTGTCCTCTTCGTCGTCCGTGCAATCAGGCGTGTCCACACAAACGTCTGGGTGCAAATCGATACACACAGAGGGGGTACTCGTGGTGTACGATACATATATTAGTACGTACTAATCGACACTTAAGAAATGCATAGATTTGGTTGATAATGCAACACGACTGATGTTAACTATACATAGATGTTCTAAACTAATAATTATCGTGGATTATTTCTTGAAATTTAATCTTAAATAAGTATTTTGACTACACTAGTATGTGGCTATTTAAAAACATATTTTTGTATTGTTTATATATATATATATTATATAAATATATGTTTCTACGAATACCTATTACATATTGCGAAATAATAACCATCTATTAACTAGAACAATGCTTAATTAACAACAATACTAGGCAGGCATGTACCAAACCTAAACAACAATACCAATAGGATATACTATCGTCGTGTGTTATTTATAATTATTACTTAGTAGCATATAACAACAACCATAATACACATGTTGTAGATGGGCGCTACTTACAGAGTCGAAAAGCTTAATTTGTTTTGCGTTTATTTGCAATTTCAACAATAATTCAGCATAGTATTTTTATTTTGTTTACTTGGCAACCCTACAATTTACCATAATACAATTACTATTTGTTCCATCGATAGATATTCACATGTTGTGCTAATCCTACGTTATGCTGCTAAAATATTAAAGTGACAGAAATTCTGCCATTGTCACACAATACACTATTTGCTTAGTTATTAATGTTATCGGGAATATTGTTTTATATACTAGTATACTATATACTTCTTGCTATTTAACTTCATTATGACCATATAGTAACTACCGACAAATCATGATACATACCTAAACTGTAACATAAATGCCTGGGTGTCTTTAATTGCTGTAGAATGAAATTGTCCAGGCATAACCGTGGCGTATTTATGTATCTAGGAAGGAAGGTCAATTATTAACCTAGAACATACGGTGTTGTTTAAATTATACATGTGCATTCCGGCATACACCAGACCCTAGTATGTATACTCCGGGCAGTGTTTTCACGTGCTGTTATCACGGGTTCGGATCCGCATCCCGAAATGGCACCACTGTAAAGAAGAGACATCCTCCGGGGCGTTATTCACATTAAATATACGATATGAATTTTATATTTTATATTAACATTTGTTGAATTGAATTAACGACAATTCATGTGTGTGTACTGACTGCATGGTTTGGCGAAATTAACGCACGCACTGTAAGCAAATATTACGATAATTCCTGCTAAGGTATTCAACAATTAAATCATAATTATTATTATGTTGTGGATATTCTAGAACAATGCGCTTTATACAGAAACGATTATGTGAGAAATTCCAGGGGCCATATTCTGGAATCTTCTTATCTTAAGAACTTCTTAATCGGAAGCATAAGCAGTAAACCAGTTAGTCAAATTATTAGTAGCCTACTTACGAATTTCTTAGCACTTAAGAAGTTTCGAGAATACGGCCCCAGGATACTAGGCCATCTAGTTATTTTTGTTTGTGACAATATCACTTTAGTTAACTCTGTCGACGTTACGAAATAATAATGATGTTTATATGTTTGAAATATTAATTGTTAAATGTTGGTCGAGAGCGAGAGATAGAGATAGAGCGAGAGAGAGAGATATATATATATAAAGATAGATAGAGAATAGAGATAGATAGAGAGAGAAATAAATATAGATAGAGAGATAGAGAACAAGAGAGAGAGAAAGAAATATAGAGATAGAGAGAGAAAGAGAGAGGGATAGAGGGAGAGCGAGAGAGACATATATAGATAGAGGTGACAGAGAGGGAGAGAGGGAGAGGGAGACGGGTAGAAAGACACACAGAGAGGGGTAACATACACCGTCTAGAGGCGGTAACTAAGCAGCATATCTCACACTAGCAAGGCTCTCGTACATAAACAAACAACACAAATAACAGACAACGTACAACATATTATCCACAATTTGTCTAACTCACGTATCGAAGATTGCATAACATTCCAAAGAATTTCAACAGTCGCATGAATCAATTCTAGTACCACGGTAATACGTGCCTATGTATTGGACACTTATTATACCTGCGCTGCAATCTCATTAGCATCGTTTCTCTGCCTATAGCTGACTGTCAGATACTAGTATATATATATACAGTATATATAAAATATTAGTAGAATTCAGCCAAGTGGATATATAAATAGATAAAATATAATAAAATATGTCAAAATAGAATGTTTTGACATCTTTTATTATATTTTATCTATATATATATATATATATATATATATCTGTTTGAGCGTTAATTTCGTATCTTATTGTAATGAGAGCCCGGCGTTGTTGAAGGACGACGTATTCATAAACGAAATCACGAATGCATTTAATACAGTTTGCAGAGAGGTGCACAACTATGCATGCATGGACTTAGATTAAGAATATTTCATATTTAATAAATACTCACTAATATAGTTTGTAGTCACAATTAACATCAGAAAGGGCCGAATTTAAAAATAAGGATGTATTTTATTTAAACGTTTATTGTAGGATACGTGTTGACAACGCATGATATATTACAACTTAACTTCCAACTTACACAATCATTTGCGAACGGCTTGTTGAAACCGTAGCACAAACTATCAGTGTTCATCAAACACCTAACATTCATAGATTGCGATCATAAATATAACACACCGATTCGTGCTCGTGGAGACCCGGATGAGAACGGATGCATTTCATGATTGACGAGTGTGAGTGATTATCTCGTGGTGATCGTTGTTGGTTATCTCAGACGATAGGCATTTTGTGTTCAATTGTTGTATTGCCTTAACACGTTGCCGCGGTAATAAGTTAGATTATTTATAGACATCTTCACGCTACGCGGATCTAACAAATCAAGTCAGTCATTAGACATAATCAGTTCAAATTGGTCGTTATTGGAGCTCCACTGCTATGCAGTTCTATGAAGACAGAGCACGATACTATGGTATCTATGGTAACTGTTGTGAAACATGAGAAACTCTGCCTGAAAAGTTTGCGAAATATGTTTGGAATTATAAACAAATTATTGTAGTTTGTGTCTTGTTATTTACATCGATGTCGTTATTACAACATTGTTAAATGAAGATCGTACGCCAAGATACACATTAAGGGACATACATCTAAATTTAATAATGTTGAATACTAGTTTTTTCTTTTTTTTCTTTCTTTTTTTATTGATGATTAATTTCGATGGGCGTGCTTATATTACGATGATATATGTGTCAGCAACGTTTACATAGTGTAAGGCAAACATTATACTAGTATAATGAAAACTAACATTACATCATTGCCGTGTGTTGTGAGTGTACCAATGCGATATACATGAGAGTAGACATACATTAATTTTGCACTTCGATATTTCCGACAAACAATAAAACCACATCAGATAATAATGTAACTAGTAACTAATATAGATTAAGATATATGGCTTAATACAGTTAATGAGGAGATACCGGTAAGTGTTGCATATTATTTACAACATTTCTTATAGCATATTTATTTTATTTTCATAAATGAAAACCTTAGCGAAAAATGCATTTCAACGAAAATTACGCAAACTTGTTTATAAATAGGTTAGTATGTTGAAATATTAAAATAACGAATTATTTTATTTGTGTATACAATTTCCTCCACTGGTGAAAACCTTATTTAAGAATACTTTCACCCTGATTTCAAATTATTATACGCACCAAGAATTGTAAAAAGAATAATAATTGTATGAAAACCAAAATCATGACTTATTTTATATGCTGTTGGCCATAATGAACCCGAGAGGCTGCCATTTAGACTCAGTTGATCGCACGCACGTGTTACACATGATCGATAGCATCTGCTCTGAACATTGGTCCGTGAAAATCGGTTTTAGGTGTGTCAGTTTGCTTCCTGGCAAGCAAGGATACGACAAAACACGGATTTGTGTCTGTTGGTGTAAATTTAGCATGCATGTTTTTGCGCATGCTTCCAGGGGAAAAAAACAAATATAGTTAAGTAAATCCTTATAATGTCCTCTAGGGTAGTTAAACGGTAATATAACATTTGTAATTGATTTTAACCTGAGAACATAAGCCAGAAAGCGTGTGCAATCATTTGAAGTGCTCACGTGAGAACATTACAATACTATTACTAGTACTAGTATGTACATTGGCATTATGAACAGCATATCATGTACATAATGAGACATTGTAATGTTTAAACTCAATTAAATTAAGTTGTTTTAAGCACCATTTAGTATGACTACATGTATTATTATGAATAAAGTCGTATTTTCGACATCATTATAATTACTACTACTCGAAACAATATTTAACTGTACAATTGTGAATATTGCGCACAGAAATAAAATGATACATGAATTAATAAAATAACTTAAAATACTAATACTAATACTAGCAATGAAGATAACAATAATAAATATAATAATCATAGTACACTAATAATAATAATAATAATAATAATAATAATAATAATAATAACAATAATAATAACAACAACAATAATACTAATAAAAACAATACAGAGAAGAAAATTAAAATGTCTAAGAGACGCTCATATTGTCAAATATAGTACTGCGTTTCGGATTTCTTAATATTGTGCGTTCTGATTTTCAAACTGATATAGTTCTGGAATCTCTCTGACGCTATTTGGCAACCAGTTCCATCATATTGGTTCAGACTGAAGAACACGCGCACGCACAAATCGGCTTAACGTGTATAGCTAGTTCCACAAGAAGATGTTTACTATGTACTCTTAGTACGCGTACAGTCACAGTCAGTAAGAGTAGGTTCATGACGCACTCCTAGATATGACGACAGAGCTTCTCGGTTTACAAGTAGTCGTACTATTATGATAATTTCGACGTAATTTGGTACATCGGTATTGATGTCTAAAGACAGATGTGACTTGCCGGGTTAAATCCATGTCTAAACAGTTCATCAACAATATTATGTTTCGCCTCTTGGTAGTAATATAAGTATGGGCATATACAGACGATTAGCAACATATAAGTACATTTTGAAATGTCTACACCATTAACGTACATGATACATTCATCTTACTGAAACTATGCCTGTTCACGGGCGTGCCTGATGCAAGAAATAAGGTTAACTTGCATAGATGTGGCTTGTGGGTTGTTTTCCGTCTGATTATTACAATACAAACAAAATATGTGACGACTTAGATTAGAGATTGGTTTATGCTGGAATGAGATTAGCGCGAGGCAAGGACAAGAATAGACAAATTAATAGAGAGGCGGAACTGGAATATCATAGATCGTTATCGAGGCCAAAGGTCAGATCAAGTTGGAAGGGACGCCTTTGCATATCGAGGTTTAAAGTCACACAAGCAACATTACTTTGCACTTAAGGAAATAACGTACACGAAATAAGAATGTTTCGGTACTAATAGTAATGATTGCGTGATGGGATATTTATTTAAGATTGTCTATAACCGGTAGTAAGTAATACAATACTGTAATTGCATGACATTATACTAGTATAATATGATATAATTCAGAATTTTAAAAAAGGGATGCAATTCTATTGCACGCGTCATACACATGGGTTACTATATTTTTGTGTATATATAATATACCACGATATTCACATACATGTATATGTAGAGTTTATAATGGACATACATATAACAATACAAACACATCCAGTTAACATGCTCATTAGAATACTTAATTGCGCTTCGTACATTATAAACACCGTACATGTAATTCAATTCGAGACACGTAGGAGTATACATGTATATATGTATATGGGCGCTAACCCAAATAGTTGGCATGGCAAACAACACGAGTACTGTTTCCTGAACGAGTAATTCTTTGTCATGTTTGATATCATATTATTATATCAAACATGACATTTGTTGGGCAGTTTTAGTCCTATACCATTGACGGACTTTTCATTTAGTGCATTATTGACAAACGTAGTACACGACTAAAGCATGAAGCTGCAGGGTGCCCCAGACAGTTGTGGCTGGTAAGTTGTTAAAAAATAATATGACCTTTTCCACCCCGACATGACTTCCTATATAACACGAGAATGTCAACAGCGTGCAAAACCAGCACGTGCCCGGATGACCGCTTCAACCGTGTCTCCAGTGTGTGTGTGTGTGTGTGTGAGAGAGAGAGATATAAAGAGCTAAATAGAGATAGAGAGATATAGAGGAGAGCGAGAGAGGGAGAGAGATAGAGATAGAGGGAGAGAGACAGAAAGAGAGAGGAGTGAAATATATATATATATATATATAGAGAGAGAGAGAGAAAGAGAGAGAGAGAGAGAGAGAGAAAGAGAGACACGTCTGATGGCTATACAGAGGCCGATGCCTGTTCCAGTTCCTGTAGATCGGGTAATGAGGGGTTCAGCTTGAGGATGTCCAGGCTCAGGGTGTACTAGATGTGTTCCTGACGGTTCAGATCTGAGGAGCAATTCCACTTTTGTCTACAGCAGTGCTAGCAGTGGATTGCATTACTCTGTGGACATGGATGTACCACGCCATCAACGCGTCATATTTGCACACATTCGCGGTGCATTAAACAGAATCTACATTTACAGAATACCACCTTACCAGTCATACGCCCTGCACTGCTTTAACAAGAGTATTAGTAATCATATTACAGTTACTACTACTACTACTCCTACCACTACTACCACTACTAATACTACTACTACTGCATCTACTAATACTACTAATACTACTACTATATATACTACTACTACTACTACTACTACTATTTCTACCACTAATGCTGCTGCATCTGATGTTTCTACTACTATTACTACTACTACTATTATTACTACTAATTATACTACTACTATAGTATTACGATAATAATATTATCAATATAATACTAATACTAATTATAATTATAATTGTAATACTAAGTGCTTACTATTGGTATACTATTATTATTATTACTACTTACTCCTAGTAGTAGTATTACTAATATACTAATACGATTTACTAATATGCGAATAATACTACTACTACTACTAAGTACTAAATATTACCATTATTATTATTACTACTTATTATCATTAGTAGTACTAAACATTGTTATTAGTATTACTACTACTAATACTACTACTACTACTACCACTACTGTAATGTATGCTACTACTAATATACAGTACGTATTACTACTTCTACCACCACTACTACACGTATTACTACAACAATTACTATTATCATTCATTACTACTAATAGTGGTATTAGTACTAGTATTGCTTAGTATTACTACTAATACTAATGCTAAAAACAACAGCAACAGCATCAACACCAATAATAAAATAATAATAATAATAATAATAATTATAGTAATAAGTAATAGAATCATCATTGAGAATGTAAATAATGTATTATTATTATTATGATGCACTTTAGCATGGGTGTCATACATGTGAAGTGTCATCTGGTGGGAGATACTAGTACTCAGTCCAGCTTTACATGTGATTTCAGCTTTTGATTTTGTTACGCTAATAAAATAAGATAGGCGTTTCCTGCTGATTAATAGCCGAAATTTATAGTATATAATTATTATGATCGTGTTGTTGTTGTTGTTAATTGGGGT
>JAULBO010144751.1:0-15650 GCA_032355325.1 Clypeosectus delectus
GCCTGATAGGTTTCGCTGTCTGCACTAGAGAGACAGAGAGAGAGAGAGAGAGAGAGAGAGAGAGAAAAAAACCTCTAGTTATAATGTGTTACAATGGCGTTGTCTGAATGTAAATCTGGGAATCCTAATTCATAATTAAATACCAGGCGCATGTGTATTCTAAATAGTGTTACCAATGTTCCTATTCTATGCATACACACCCTTGAATGATATCACTAAATTGTAATACTGGATGACGTCGACATTGTGACATTGACGACATATATATGCTTGTGTAAACGTTAATGTCGTAGTAGATATATAAAGTATCTCACCGGAAAGCCTCTGGTTTATGTTACTTTTGTCACCTCGTGTGATATAATTATTTGATATCAAAAGACCCGAGGGTGAGAAAAAATTGCTTCGCATAAAGATGTTACTATGAAGTCAATGAAGAAGCTACTGACGTACTGTGCATTTGCACTGTGACATCGTTGCAATTCTATATGAAGTCAAATGACATCACAATGCATAGACGACAAAGTTAAAAGCGATATCTCCTAGTGGATATCGCTTGATATTTTACACGTGATATTTCCCGTGGGAGCCAGTATTGGGTGATATATACAGTAGTGTGTAAACAATGGGAATAGACTTTTAATTTTTCTTTTTATTGATTATTATCGTAGACTCGTAACTATATATAGTGTGTCTGTGTTAATAGGCTTGTTTTAGGGAGAGTGTTATCCAATAGTTAACTGCGGAAATGGGAAATATATACCTACACTACGGTTATAGTGCATGTAGATGTTATCCTGTGGCTGGTAACTTGATGCAAATCCTTCAGTAATTACCGTCCTTTTTCCATAATTATTCTTCGAGTGGATTTGATTTCAGTTTCTTGTCTTCCTTACATGTTCAAACATACGTATGCGAATTAATCACAGGATCTATTTGGTTATTCGACTGTTGTCCTTTAGGGCCAGTGTGCATGTACGTGCAATGAACTCACGGAAACCAATTATAACCACGACTCAGCCTTAGTTAGAAAATAGGGATCTGTGCAAGACGGGTGAAACCGATTAGTTGTATAAACTCTGCTTTTTTTGTTGCTTTTTAAAAAATGTATTTTTTGTTGTTGTTGCTATGGCTGCCCTGTCAGTGAGGTCATAGAACTGCAAAGCAATCCAATTTTCGTGTGTCTGATATTGATCTCAAGCAGAGTAGTACTTTAGTTATGCCTAGGTGTTAAGTAATATAGAACACGCTCTTGAAAGTCAACGTCTTGGATCACGAATTTATTTAAATTTTGAATGACGAATGAACCAGTGATATGATCAAATAACCACAAACACGCATAATTATTAAACAACAACGTGTTTTTAGCGCTGTATCATACACACCGAAAGTGCTTTCAGACGAAAACGAACGCACACTATGAAACATTTTATTCTCAAATGAACTACATGTACAGGACAAATTTGTTTTATGTTCTGGGTAAATACTAGTGTAGAAGTTATTATTATTATTTTTAATTAACTTTCCTCATTGATTGTACGATATATAATCACAAAATATAATAAGTATAGCATACCGTTGAGTCAATCTAATATAATATTTGCAGTTTTATTCTCATCAGGGTCAACGATTTATTAGCCTGTATGTTACTCTCTATGACTCAACGGTAGATTCTGACGTGATACTTAATTCCTAATCACATTTAGTACATAACATTGTAGTTGTTCGCAAAAATAATAAAACATATTTTTGTTTAGGATGCTACATGTAGTAAGTACTACTGTTTTCATGATGTCTGTTTTTGTTCATTAGTTAGTGGAGTATGGCGTGTACTAGCATGCAACCAGAATAGTAGATCATGTACATGTATGTTAAAGGCATACTATGACAGGTTAAGTTGTCGTTTTGGAGCGAATTGGAGTTTAAAATACAAAGTACATACACATAGTTGTATAATCACTATTGTACCTCCAAATATCGTTTCACGGCTGTAGGATAGGTAAGATTCCATTGCAGTTAATTTCCGATATTTAAAGTCCGAATATAATCGTTGTAATTAGGTATAATATATAATTTTTCTACAGTCTAATGTTTAAAGGGGATAACTCTAATCATTTAAACTAGACAGAATAACGATACACGACGTTCCAAAGACAAGATACTTATTGCTACGTAGCTATAATCATTTAAACTATGAAAATATTGAAAACCAGTGGAATATGTGGAAAATGTAGCTGGTTACCCAATATATTTGTGTAGACACATTAAATATACATACTTTCAAGTAAGACTATGAAATATGTAAACAAAGCCGTGATAGTATGCCTTTAAGATGTTAGAAGTGAGTGATAATAGTAACAAGTTAATAAAATTAAATTCTCATTGGAATCTCTATAAATTTCGTTTACACACATACAGTAAAAATATGTTTAACTTATCTGGCACAATACACTAACGATGTCTATTAGCATCAGATTGGCGACGACCAGTTATTGAATGTGGATGGCTACTCCAGACAGCGCGGAACAGCTCACAGACAGAGCGTGCTACATGAAGAAGTAGTTTTCTATATTTAATTTCCTGCATGCCGGATGGGTAAAATGTCGCGAAGGATAGATGTCGTCACGGATAATAGACAACATTCAATGTCAATAGCTTGCTGCCAATCAATAGTGTCTGTGTTGAAATTGCTAGGAATAAAAATCAATTAGTAGGTTAAACCACATTCTTCATACAAAAACAACAACAAATAACTAAAAAAATTCTTAGTAAAAAAAGGTCTCTATATAAGTGTCATACGCAGAAACCCAGTTAGGCAAATTCTTAGTACTTACGAACTTCTTAGGGCTTAAGAAGTTTCGAGAATACGGCCCCTGGTTCCTCCGCCATATCACTTGAACTATTTCCCATATACGTGTATACATATAATACGTGCATACACACATAATAAGTGTATACATATAATAAGTGTATACAAATAATACGTGTATACATAAAATAAGTGTATACAATTAACACGTGTATACATATACTAGGTATACACATAAAATGCATGTATACATTGAACACAAGAACACATGTATACTTAATATTCTATTGACGCGTTAGAGAATATTTTTCTTGTCACACTCCGGAATATGAAGACCATTTTGTCTTACATAAATACATGTTTGATAAAATTAATGGTTTGGGCGGGGAGATATCAGGCATGGTAGGAATATCGCATGGCTCAAGGCAACTGCAAGTATCCCATGTGCTCGATTACTATAGGTTATATTACTTTAAGTTCAAACTCCATGGACGTCAACTCCATGGAATAAAAATATATTTAAAAAGAAAGAAAAAATTCCATGGAAGAGTGTTCTATGACAGTGTATGTGTATCCGAATTACACTCCTCAAGAAGCCTTTGGAATTGTTCATCAGCAACTTAACTTGAAGTGCGATTTTTCGCTCCCGTGTGTCTGGACTTTCCATCCTTGATATTTACTTTCTATCTTTGTGAATCCCTTTTCACATCATCACAATCTTGTCAGGCATTGTCGCAACAATTCAACAATGTATTCTATTAAATTCTCCTTTTTTTCAGCCCGCAGATTAATCAGACCGTTAATAAATTATATCATACATTGTGCACTAATGTTAAATGCCGTCCCGAGAATAGCAACGTGGTTTAATAGTTTAATGTTACTTCAATGCATTCATAATGTAACTTGTGAGAGTCTTGCTTGGGTTTGTATGGTTCCTTCTGCAAAATGTCAAGCCCAACTTGAGGATGGAGTGACTCAGTGATGCTCGTTGATATTGAATCATCAGTGTATGAATAGTATACAAATGCGGCAGTCGTGTTCTTGAGACACACACAAGGAGATAATCCCAATATGATTTGATTATTAACGCATGAATCAATGCTTGCAATATTAACTTTGCTTGCCGTGGTATTTCGTAAAAGGCTCCTTTCCTATGTTTTGTTGTCCGGCGTCAGCAGGTGTTCCTGAGATAATATTATTTTCTGTGAAATTTATGCCCAACTTTTATTAATAGGCATATTGGCCAATCGTACTAACTGGTGCCCCGGTATTGACATACCTTAGGGACCTGTGTATATCAATCGATATCTCGGCGCTTTCATCGTGCTTGACGAGTGAATCAATCCCGTTTACTGTGTTCTTTCTCAAAACCTAACTCATTGATTTATCAGTTATAGAAGGAACGCTAAAAATCTGAATACTTCAGTATGGTAAATTGCGTTGGATGCAAGTCAGTTTCCCCATCGTTTGCCTCACCCTATGCCACCCCTATCCACTGCACTTCCATTCCCGCCCATCTCCACAATCCACCACACACAGATATTGCTTCAGTTTGATAAAAATAAAAAATAAAAAATAAATAGTGAATTCCCACAAATTCCCACAAATGTTCACGATAGTGCCTAGACTAGCAACAGGATGGACACCAAATACACTACTACACTGTATACCAACTATCACTATACACTACTATACTACTATACACTGCTGCTACGTGAGCGCACCGTAGACATAACCTAGTTTCTTGCCATGTTTATCAAGTGACGCAACGCCATCATAACACGGTCATCACACCGTGAATACATTTAGTTTTCTATTCATATACTGTATCTGTACATTACATTTCTTTAGAGTCCCGTAAACGTAAAGCAGAGACCATGACTTCATTTAAAAAAAATTAAATCCTGTTAAGAAAAATCTCTCTGATTCACAGCATGTTTGTAAATATTACTTCAGTAACAATACACCTATACCTATTGCAAATACAAATGCTGTATTCTGATTGGATGCTATAAAATAGCGTGATCTTTTACGTTATTGCGTCTGTTTGTATGGCTTCGTGTAGGTACGTTGGGTTGTAAAGAAACTCGCAGTAATGGTTTGGCGACACGGTTATTAAAACAACATCTGACTATAGACTGAATGAAGACTTCATGTTTTGAAGATTAACCATGTTATTGGACTCACATTAAAAAGATAATTCGTTGTGAGTTAATGTTCTTTCAGACAGTTCAGTTTGGCTACGTACTATGCTAAGCACAACCTTTTCAGCCATTCGGAATGAAACCTACAGCTTCAAAATAATTTTTAGAAACAAAATAATAAAATGAAAATAATATCAAATTATATATGTGTAAATGGCAATATTTAACTTGTATATATTATACATATACAGTCTACTCCCGTACGTACAAACAGTTTTAAAATAATACTAACTATAACAATAATGTGTATGTTTATATTAGGCCGAGATACTCTATACCGTCAATTGATTGACGCCGATATGACGATCAGAGCTTCTCGTTCGATGTTTGTACATGTATGTATAATGCACGAGATTCATCTCCGAAAATATGCGCAGTGCGATACATACCTAGTTCAGCGGATCAATGTGAATTAACTTTCATTCTCAATTCCCTGGGGAGTATGTATACGATAAAAACTTACTCTTTCCTGCACAAGGTTAAAATTCACAGTTGCCATCTCATCCTACCGGATACCCAAACACTGCTTTATGAACAGAGCATTTTCAAACTAATGATAAGTAACATATTCTAAGGTCGGACGGGAACGAATCCTAGATGCTCTCAATGTTTTTCTCGCCATGCAGGAACTCATCCAAGTATTATCCAGTACACGATCTTGCTTAACTTCCAACCATAGTACTTAGTTGTTAATGTACGGAACCATGTTCCAATACAGCTTAATGTTGTAAACGTGCATACAATTGTATATTTTTATATTAATACAACAATAAAGTTAAGCTTTTGTATAGAGAGAACATATTGTTGATAGCCCTTTAAGTACCGTATCGTATTTTATGCAAACGTCGCTGGAGCATGAACATTAACGACGTTGGCAGTCTTACTGATAATACTGGATTCGTACTTCATAGATAACGTACTAGAGGACACTATTATAACCATTTGCACGTGATATAATACCGCGGACACTGATTATCTCACGTGGTTTTCAAAACGGCACACTCAGCGACTAGATCTACACCAATATTGGTCATTCGGGTCACCTCGAGTCACATGCAGAACATGATCTTTCGGGTGTCTATACATTGCTACCATTGTAGCCATGTCAAGTTACATGAATAGTCTCTGATTGGTTTGGTGGCCATACAAACGAATATGTTAACAAGTTAAAGTGTCGTATTACTAGTATTTAATTACTATACACAGAATAGACAATCCGAGTGAAAACTGACCAACAATGACATAGTAATATAATATTGAACATTCAAAGTAGCTTCCGTTTTCCCAAGTGTTCGGGACCTCTTGGTAAATGCCTACATTTTGGGCATGCCAGCCATAGAAGCACCACGGTCGAGTGGTGTTGTGGTTACGGAAACACCCGACATGTGTGGATTGAACTATTGGCTCGAGTCTTAGTACATGATTACACTACAGGTACCATGTATACCGCCTGATTTATCGGCCGTCACTAGAGGTCATCAAGCAAGACGGGCTCGCGACCTGGTTCCCTGTGCCCTCTCGATATTCGGATATCGATATTGATATTCGGATATCGAGAGGGCACAGGGAACCAGGTCGATATATATCGGACGGTCTCGTCGCCTATTTTGGCCTCACAAATGCACACGAGTTAAAACCTTCGTAGATTGAATGTTCGAGTTTGCGTAGTGGATTAACAAGCCGAGTACTCTGTGAGATGGCATACATCAATGTGATAAAACGGAATTAAGTATGACCCTTGCTTGGTGACGACCTTCGTTAGCCTGATAAAACATGTCTTGGTGTGGTGGTACAAACACACACAGACACACACACACACATACACACACACACACATACAAACACACACACACACACACACACACACACACACACATACACACACACACACACATACACACACACATACTAATATGATATAAACCCATAATGATTGATGTGTATATTATTTTATTATATGAAATGATTCCCCGTTCAACCCAGTCCTCAGATTCACTATAGAAATATTACTCCAATAGTTCAATATGATTGTAGATCATGTACAAGCAGTCATATGCATATACCCGGTACACACATACAAACATACAAACATACAAGCCGTTATATGAGCACCTTCTTGAACGCGGCTTTAAACCCCAATGAACAACAGTACTACTACTACTACTACTACTTTTATTATTATTATTATTATTATTATTATTATTATTATTATTTTGTCGGAAAGTGACAAAATTACAGTGCAAAATTAGCAATGTCCAAACTCCATAACCGCACAGTGCCACAATTTCCAAAGAAGATTCGGCCGTTTTCGTGTCGTTCATTTCGTGTGCCGTTTAATGAAATTTAGTTCTGAAAACGACCAGTTATGTTTTATCACAGCAGGGCTTGGGTCAAATTCACGTGCTGGAAGTAAATCTGGTCCAATAGCCAGCGGGATTCTCTCTGTGTGTTTACATTGTTAGCTAACGCTATTCAGAATCAGACTGTTCATCAGCTTCAGTTATATAAATATTACAAAGACCCACTACAGTAAGCACTGCCCTACATGTATACACTCACACAATGTGAAATTGCAAGCAATATTTATGAATGCTATAGCAGGTTGTGAGCGGCCTAACATACATTCGGATGTCTAGATCCTAAGAATACGGTAGCTAACTACATGTAGGTCAATGTAGACTAGAATGAACATCATCAACTGACGCAATGAGAAACTAAAAGCATGTAAAAGGCCGTCTAGTAAATCATAGCTGGCATATGCACTCTACTAACAGAATTTGTAAACAATCGGTCTGATTGGCTAATAGAAAATTTGATCGTATAGGGATGAACACACACTCGGAGGTATGATCCCAAATTTAATTAAATTTATTGTTATTATATTTAGAATTAGAAAGCCAATGGGTTGCAAGACTTGACCATTCGTTATTGTATTACTGTCACGTTGACATACCTCTGACGTTATGCAGTGTGGCGTTGCTGTTTGATCACCCAAACCATTTCCCCATCCATCATCTGCTATAGAAGCTGACGTGATTTTGCATCACTATGACAATAACATACTAGTATACATGTAAATAGAGCATATTCTTCAATATAATAGGGAGTGTAAGTCTCGTCTCGTCTGTAGCTTTGCAAGAAAAATTCCAAAGAACCACGAAAATATCTGTAGACCACGTTTCGTGTAGCTAAGATTAACGCGTTGAAGCTAATGATGCTTGCAATGGGTTGCTATGCTTGGGGTCATGATGTGTTTTCGTTAATGCGTAGCGCATTACAATATTTGGCCAGTTTATGTCACCGGATTTTGAATGAATCTCGCACTATCTCGTGACTACTTACTCTCCCTATACATGTATCTCAGCTCCTACGCACCGTATACTAAAGTCTGGTTTCTTACATCAGTAATAAACACAAATATCTTAAGTTGGTAATTTGGCATAATACATGCAAAGTAGTCCGTTAATGACCCTCTTTATAACATGCCTATTTTTAGGTCTATAATATCTCTCCCACTACTTAATGACTAGTCTGGAACCATTCATGGAGCCTAATGGCAGCAGCGCTCACACGCGGAGTAAATTTGAAAGGATCCCAGCAAAAATGGATTAGAATACTGCAAGCATGGAGTATTTACATACGTTATATAACTACGGTTATTGTAGTAAGGATTTATATAATTCAATAACATTCCTAAAAAAAAATTCGGGGGGCAATTTGCGTTCCCATCTTTTCAAGTTCCCATGCCGCCAAGGCCGAGTTGGGTCACGCGCCACAAAAGAGTTTGGATTAACCGCGCTGCGAGTTTAGGACTGCTCTCGTGAAAGGAAGACTATGCTGTAAAAGGAATTAAAATTTAACGTTGAACAGTATCTGACATACCCAACGGGCACTTTGTATTTTTTTCATCTTTAAAAGGAAATTAATAGAGATATGCATTTTTTTAAACATACTGTATCACGATTCTTCAATTTGCAATCCTGGTTTCTTTTCAGCGTGACGGATAACCCTTGGTTCATTTCCCCAATTATCTTGTAGAGGTGTGTGTGTGTGTGTGTGTGTGTGTGTGTGTGTGTGTTGTGTGTGTGTGTGTGTGTGTGTTGTGTGTGTGTGTGTGTGTGTGTGATAGTGTGTGTGTGTGTTTGTGTGTGTTTGTGGTGTGTATATGTGTGTATTATGTATGTGCATGTTTGTTGGTGTGTGTGTGTGTGTGTGTGTGTGTGTGTGTGTGTGTGTGTGTATGTGTGTGTGTGTGTGTAAGAAATTGTAAAGCTGCATTATTATTAATCGGCTATACACCTAACGAATATTTGTAACGATGACAAATGTTTATTTGTTATCAGCCATGTTACATCTACCGATACAAACTTCAAGTCGTGCCTTCGTGACGTCCTGGTGGCTCTTCTGTATGATAATGACTGCAGTCTATACTGGGAACCTCACATCTAGCATCGCCGTTGAAAAGGAAGATATGCCTTTCAACACCCTGAAAGAACTGGCCAGTAACGAAGATTACAAGATTATTGTTATGAATGGATCCTATATTGAAGGCATAATTAGGGTACTAAGCTTTATACTGACATTTCCAATGTGTTAATTAGATACATGTAAATACTATGATCCTGTAATTCGAACAAGATCAATGGATGCAACGTCTGAAATTTTCAAGGTATGATGTAAGACATAAACTATTTCTCTCTGTCTGTCTGTCGTACATGTAGGTCTGTCTGTCATGTTCCTCATACTGTCTGCTTCAGAACTCCACCGATTCCGTACTGGCGGCTCTGGCGGCGAGATTACACCGGAATGAAAATGTTAATTATTTGGATGAACAAGAATATCACAAAGGCCTCCTTGAGTCGGGACAATATGCCTGTATCTACAGTAACGAAGCCATAGACAATCTGAAACGTTTAGGCGCTCACTTGACATTGACAAAGGCTGTTCTAAGGATTGCTGGTTATCTCCCATTTCCTAAAAACTCTCCACTTACCGAACTCATTTCAGACAGGTACATTGCGCACAGTAATTAGGTCATGTATTTAACTTCCAACAAGGGATTCCTTTATCTTAGGAGATCCTAATCAAAACATTTTAGAACATTTTATTTATACAATCACCAAGAAATATATATATATCAATGCAAACATGCGGACAATGAATTGAACTTTGTTCAATTGAAACGTATTATTAAATATTATTACGATCTAGAGAAATATGCCACTCGGACAAACGAACAAAAACTGCAGGCATTTAACGTAAAGTGGATCACTGTATTTACATAGTAACTATAGTAGTATCCATTATGTACTTAAATACGCACACCCTTCTACCCCACTCTCTTTCTGTCTCACTTTCCAAAAAAGAAATATAAAAAAAAAAATGTATTTAACTTCCCCTGTAACACGACCGATTCTACGCCACAGATTCAGACATTCAAACTTTTAAAAGATCGATCAGTCCGTCCATCATTTTCATCAAATGTACAGTTACCAGTTTTGAACACCTTTGGCAACGGAAATCCTAATACTAGAATAAGACATTAAGATAATTATAGACATGTACCTACAATGTACCTACGTTACTTGCACTACGTTACTCTTTTTTGATTTTTGGTTTGGTGGGGGGCTTAGATTCTGAAGAATATATACTTCAAATAATAATCAGTATATTATCGGTGCATGTTGATAATCCGATGACTATCATCTGGTGAAAGTTGTCACCATAGTATTACCATAATGAAAAATATAGCTTATACAGGTCTACCAGTATCTTTCCATTTGCATGCAATAACGTTTCGGTGTTTTTATTATTAGACTGGTTGTAGTAGTATTAGTAGTAGTAGTAGTAGATGTTGTTGTAGTAGTAGTAGTAGTATTACTAGTACAAGATATAGTAGTAGTAGTAGTAGTAGTAGTAGTAATAAAAGTAGTAATATTAGTAGTAGTAGTAGTAGTAGTAGTAGTAGTAGTAGTAGTAGTTGTAGTAGGGATAGAAGCAGTGTACTACATTTACTACTATTACAATACATGTAGTAGTATTAATAGCAATAGTAGTAGTAGTGGTGGTGGTGGTGGTAGTAGTAACAGCAGCAGCAGCAGTAGTAGTAGTAGTAGTAGTAGTAGTAGTAGTAGTAGTTGGAATAATAGTAGTAAGATTGTAGTTCTTAATTCTTCCAGACTCGTACATCTCTTCGACAACGGGATGATTGACGGCTGGCAGAGGAAGTGGGCGGGGCAAACATCCGACACTGACGACAGCGGTTCTCGAGTAATCCAACTGCATGTCCTCGAACTTCAGAGCGCCTTGGTCGCATGTGGGGCTGGGGTTTTCATAGCGACTGGCATACTAGCCATGGAGGCCATTGCCAACCATTGGAAATAGTTACATGTAGACAGCAATGTATTTGTGGTGTATAAATGTGACAGCGCCACGCATGTACTATTGTGGTGTGTATATGTGACCACGCCAGATGGTCAGATGGCGACTGATACAATATACCATGAGTGTCATACAGAGAAAGGAATGGGATCTCGGGACGTCTAACTGGTCACAGTATCATTATGCGAGAATCGTGACTCAGTGACGCTCAGCAGTATGTAAAATCGAAAGTAACGGACCCCTGGAGAAAAATTAATTCCCATTGCCTGTTACTAGTTTCTCGTCACCTGAGAACTATGTTGTTCTATCTCCACATTTCCCCCCAAAAAATAGTTAGGTTTATGTTCTAATATTTAGAATGAAAATCTACATTTCCCCAAAGTTTCTAATCAAAATTCCAATTGTAAATTATTATTTTTAGAAAAATCAATTTGTTCTATCTCCACTATTTAATAGAGACATTTTATGAAGTTTCAAATGCGTATTACACAAAACGGAAGTTAATGGAAATAGAACAACCTGGTTCCCAGCTGACGATTGAATCTTTATTCAATACTGAACAAAAATAACCGAAACATCTCTCAGTCATAATACATTTAATTGTCATAAGTATTACTTCATAAATAAAAAATAAAAAACCCATATAATGTATATTGTATAGCAGAGCCATCCTCCTGCGATTAACACTTTCAAGGCAGTCAGCTTCGTGGGAATCAATTCGGTACACGCACATGTAAGAGACGCGATGTGACTAGAAACATTTAGCATGGTGCCATTAGACCCACCATCCACTGGACTACTAAGTATTATCGAGATTGCTGCTGAACTTCACTCAGTGTGGACATCTATAGACAAGTTTCCCGCATCATCAGAACAATAACAGAGAACGTATTCGAAAGCATAAAATACAATTCCCGCAACCCAAGACGGCCATGAACAATGTTTCACCTCCTGAGTGTAACTATGGAACTCCATTACTGATGGTAGTTTGAATATGGGTGTCGTGCATATGTACATCTTTCTATATCTTTGAATAAATACTGAAATAGTGTAACTAGTAATTTATTTGAAACAAAAATACTACGCAAATTTAAAGCCACGTTGGTCTATCGATTACTTGCGTGCCCGATTGCTTTTATCAAATAACGAAGTGTATGCAACGACCAACGTTAATATGTTTTACAACCAATAGGGAGTCTAAGTCTCGTCTGGAAATCATTTCTGTTGACAGGCTTCCGGTGACACTTAATCGGGGCTGTAGCATTAGATAATTGCTTATCAAAGTTACCTGTATGTTTAGTGAATTTCGATACGGCATGGTTTGGAATAGAAACTGTAGCTTTGAAAAAAGTAATATACTGACGGACAAAAGAAACTTTACAAACGAAAATTACTTTTTTCTCTGAAATCATCCGTATATCCAAAGGAAACCAATTGCATGCAGACTCCCACAAACACAATCAACTTTCTAAAGTATGTTTGAAACAGAACGATACATGCACACTCCCACAAACACAATCAACTTTCTAAAGTATGTTTGAAACAGAACGATACATGCACACTCCCACAAACACAATCAACTTTCTGAAGTATGTTTGAAACAGAACGATACAAGCTTTTCTTACTGAACAAAATCACGTTTTTCACGACCTACACAATTCATACGTGCAATAACTGTATAAAAAAATAAGACAGCATTCTTTACGGGCATGCCTGTTAATAGAAAACCAGCACAAGAATGCCACGACTTACTATGGAAGAACGCGAGCCAGCCATTGGCATGATACAAACGTGGGCATCTAACGCTCATGTCGCAAGGACCTTAAAATTGATGTTCCAGAGTTGCTGTTGGTACCTTGATAAATCGATACCAATAGACGTTTGGAGACGTTTCAATTTCAATTTCTTCTCTAACTCTGGAGACGTTTTGGGCCGACTTTTTTGTGGTTTTACTTGAGAAAATAGACGGAAATGTGAGGTAAATATGACAAGCTTCGCAGATTACGTCACTACCCATTGGATAGATGGTGTCTTGCATCTGCAGCAGTGGAACAAGCATCTGGAGGGGTGGCATAACTGTTTGAAACAGTTGGTCATGAAGGCGCCGTGACCGCACTCTCTACCAGTTCCTGGCCTTTTTCCTGACGAGTGTGCTGCTATTCTCCACTTGGAGTAGTGTATTTGTAAAATATTTTATATATGTATAACAATTATTGTTGTACATTTTTACATATCTTTTACATACATAGTATGTTAAATGTTTTATAGCATGTTTTATATCATCTATGTCCGTAATAAAATAAAATGTTTGTTGTTTAAAATTCCCTCTTTCGTTTTTATCTCAATTTATTCTAACCTGTCGAAGTACTGTATTCCTTTAACGAGGTGTTATTATCCCTTAATAGGTAAGATTAATCCGATCGAGTTAACACATTCCCACTTTCCCGATTTACGCATGACTGCTTTTTACCCGTTTCACACATTTAGTCGGGAAAATGAGAGTAAACCAACTGGATGCCATACCTCCGAACATTACACCTACGTAATCGTCATTTGACGGTGACGTCCTCAGCGTCAACGGCATTCGGTCACCGTGTAAGTAGGCACAACTTGAAACTTGGTATCAGAGCCTACAGACCCTATATGGGAAGCCATTGACAAACCAACACCGTCGGCTGAGACTACAGCGGGCCAGGCTTGTAAAGGTGGACTCACACGGGTCGATCGGTCGCACGATGAGATTCTATCGATCGGTTGTATAATAAGTCGTACGTACGTAGGATCTAACGTGCACACGGGTCGACGACGATCGCAAGTAATCCGTCTGAAGAGTAAAGCTTGTTCTAGTCATGCGACCACGGTTTTGCGATGTCAGAAAGCCTTCCGATGCGTCGATTGGAATTATGAATCGCATCGCATGTATGCTCACACGATGCGATCCGGTTTGAGTCAACGCATCTTTACAACCGATCCACCCGTGTGAGTGGACCTTAAGGCGTTGGCAGTAATAATGATTTTGTTAATGATTTACATTTGTCACTGATCAATTACACAATATCACAAACAATGTCGTCCTTATTACATGCCGTTGTCCCACAGATTCAACTACAGTATAACATTTGTAAAGTTTATTTTGGCCGTCAGTATATATTGTTAACATTAAAGTGTGGTTGCTAATGATGGTTGCAATGGTTGCTAGGTATAGCGTCTGTATCATGACGTATTAATGTGAATGCCGTCAGATGTTTGACCATTTTTGTGTGTTTAGTGAATCTCGGGCTACGTCGTGTCTATTTACACTTCCTATTGACAGCAAAATGAGCCAACAGTATCTCCTTGTTCATACGCTTGAACATTTGCCATAAAGGCATACTATCACGGATTACGTTGTCGTTTGGGAGCGAATTAGAGTTTATAATGCACGGCTGTAGGATAGGTAAGATGGTACCGGTAAGATTCTATTGCAGTTAATTTCCGATAAAGTCAGAATAATCGTTGTAATTACGTATAACATATCAATGTTATATTGCATAATGTTCTAAGGGGGATAACTCTAATCATTGAAACCCTTCAGTATACCGATTCAGGATGTTCCAAAGACAAGATAATTATAGCTACGTAGCTATAATTCATTTAAAATATGAAAATATTAAAAACCAGTAGGACATGTGGAAAATGTAGCTGGTTACCTCATATACTTGTGTAGACATCAAATGTACCTAAAATACGTTAGATCATGTAATTTGGAGGTAGAAAAGTGATTTTGTACGTTTAGCTCCAATTCGCTCCAAAACGATAACTTAATCTGTGATAGTGTGCCTTTAATATATGTTCGTCCCAAATCGATACCTTCATAGTGCACAACCAATATAGACGTAAGGCTATTGCAGATAGGTTTGTGTTTCCTGCCCTTAAAGGTACTACCTGACGCAGACTGTCCATTAGTTATATTCTCTGGAAATTTAATGTTAATTGACTGCGCATGCACGGCTATTAATGATGTTCTCATCATAAGCCGAAGTACACGAAATATATATATAACAGCAGAATTGGGAAAAGGACCAAACATATCTCGCAAAGAAGGGATAAATTCTACAGTAGTATACTAGTATTTGTTATTTTATGTTCAAACCAACATGGAGCAAGTGTGGCTGTTTATGATTACGACTGGAGTTTGTACATCCCTTCTACATGTATCTGGACTTCCTCATCGTGGGCCAACAGGTAAAGTACCTTGTCAAATACCTCACGTGCAATTG
>JAULBO010144862.1:0-15638 GCA_032355325.1 Clypeosectus delectus
AGACACTGAGTGTAAGATACTGAGTGTAACATACTAGTACTGAATATAAGATACTAGTACTGAGTGTAAGACACTGAGTGTAAGATACTGAGTGTAACATACTAGTACTGAATATAAGATACTAGTACTGAGTGTAAGACACTGAATGTTAAAGATACTGAATGTAAGGCACTGAATATAAAATACTGATTGTTCGATACTAAATGAAAGACATTAATTTACCTCTTGTAATAAAGTGGTTTCATATCCCCATGTCATTAATGTGAAGGCCAATGAGCACCGATGGCTGAAAATTAGGCTCTAAAACCATTATTATCTGCACATTATAAATGTTAAAGCGCCACTCAGCAGCTGTCAAGTTGGAGTACAGGCGCTATATAAATCCATTATTTCATGTATTTTAATTTAAGCACATGTTGCAATATTTCAGCATTTCATTCTTTACGCTATGTGCGTATAGAATGTGCATTATTTGTTCGGTCAATTTTCCATTTCAAATACTTTGTGTGAGCTTTATGTGTTTGCTTGATATGGGTTTGCTTTGTGGGCTTGATATATCGTCACACGCCTGTGACCTGGCCGCTTCTTTCACTGGCTTACACGAATTTTGTATAAAATAGCATTCGTTAAATATCAATTCTGATTCTTCATGAAGAAATAGTTTCCTTTCAGATGATAAAGGTTGCATGCAAGTACACTAGTGAGCAGTGTATGTATGTATGTATGTATGTATGTATGTACTGTGTACACCGCATCCACACATCACAATCTTATGTCGCAGCTAGTCTTATGTTTATGTTGCTGAAACGCTTCTCATGGAATATTCACATTTATTGACACGTTTTATTGAAAATGTCTTAACCCATAATATAATAATGCAGCTATCCACCAACCTGTTGTTGTTATTCTCAGCGGAGCAGTTGAAAACACTTGCATCCAATGCAGTCACGGGCAGTCAACACTCAGGGTTAAAGGTCAAATGAAACAGGTGCCCCCTTCAGAGCTATGAGTTGTTCCCCTTTAAATCAACATGCACGTACCTCCCGATTCCGACGACTCGGTTCTCATCATCGTATTTTCCTTCTCTCTTCCGGACGCCTTTAATCATTTCCATTCCGACTTGCAGCAACGTTCCCGATTTCCACCGGAACCCCAAGAACTAATGACCAAGAATGTTAATCCTGTTTTCCTGAAAGTGCTGTTGCCAATTCGAAAAGTCTTGACAATTGGAAGTACTAAGAGAGGTATACGCGAACAATAATGTTTGCAGAACGAAAGATACTTAGCCAAAATTGCATGACATTTTACCCTTTCCCACCAAACAAATATGTCCGTCTACTGAAGCTGTATAATCCATTAAATATTGTCTGCGACAATGGCCGAGTAGGATGTAAAAGAAGAACGAATTGGCGACGGCACTAGTATAATTTTTAAAACGAACATAAACCGAAGTGATATTCCTTCCATTCCAATAAATAAATGATCTGTGCTTCTCCCCTATCACGAGTATAACTATGCCCCTAAACGATTTTCTTCTCTAACGTGTTACCAACTTACACTATACTAATGACCGTATTTTAACTGGATTCCATCTACTGACGTTTGGAATTTTCTTAATCCACGATTAACCATTAATACAAAGATCAACGCATAATATACATAGAGCATATTCATTTATTTATTTATTTATTTATTTAGCACTACTATAATTGATTCTATCTTTCAGTGAGCAGTAACTTATCGCTTTGCGGTTGAATATTAGTAACAGTCAAATTTGCCGAAACCGCTTATGGACGCTGTGAATGTGTAGCGAAGTAATGGACAGTGGAATGCTTAGAATAGATGCACTTTTTAGAAGCGATGTTAGCGGTAGATTAGTAGTAATTGTTGGCTCTTGTACACGTTGGCCGTGTCTGGCTATTACCGCACGGCTGTTTATAACCTCCTCCGTATTGCAGAATCTGAGAAGTGTGCGTTCCTTTTGGGCGTCAACACTGGGGACCTTGTGAAGGGTCTCCTCAAGCCGAAAATCAAGGTCGGAACCGAATATGTGACCCAGGGCCGTACGAAGAATCAGGTGAGCTAAAGTGCTGAAAAGGGATGATAGAACAATATTTATGCAATACAACTCGCGTGTACTCTGAATCCGGTTAGTTTTTTCCCCATCCGTGGCGACATGCATGCAATCTGATTCCGGTTTGCGCATTGCAGGTGGTGTACTCTGTGGCGGCATTGTCCAAGTCTCTGTACGATCGTATGTTCGGATGGCTGGTGAAGCGAGTCAACAAGACACTTGACACCAAGAAACCCAGGCAGTTCTTTATTGGTGTGCTGGATATCGCGGGTTTCGAGATCTTCGACGTAGGTATCTCTGGAAATAATGTGAAAAACTGTATGCATATTTGTATGTCCTATTTAATGCATTACCTTACATTACTGAACAATTCAACAGTGTGCGGATGTTTCTACGCATATCAAGTCCTAGAAAGAGACATATACGAAATTTCTAATACATTTGTCTTTGTCTTTTTCTTTTTCGTATGTGATGCTGTACAAGTACATGTAGCTTCCTTCATGTCATTTCCTTGTTCTCAGTTCAATAGTTTCGAGCAGCTGTGCATCAACTACACGAACGAGCGTCTGCAGCAGTTCTTCAACCACCACATGTTCGTGCTGGAGCAAGAAGAATACAAGAAGGAAGGTATCGAGTGGACGTTCATTGACTTCGGTATGGATCTGCAAGCCTGCATTGATCTCATTGAAAAGGTAAGTTATCATTGTCTAACAATATCGTTTGAAATGTTACTATTGTATTGCATGTGTCTATGTAATTCTCTGGGATGGCAATGGAAACCAACTGGACTCGTGTTCTCTACAACAGCCAATGGGTCTGCTGTCCATCTTGGAGGAAGAGTGCATGTTCCCCAAGGCCTCTGACAAGACCTTCCAGGACAAACTGTTTACCAACCACATGGGCAAGTCTCCCAACTTTGGCAAGCCTCTCAAGGGAACCAAAGGTGCCACCCATGCTCACTTCGGATTGAAGCATTACGCTGGAACGGTACGTCTGTTTGCTGGGCAATAGTTTCATTGTTACATGTAATGAATATTACGAAGTGAAACTATTTCATGTGGCATGTTGTTAATCTATAGGTACCGGTATCCGCAGCTCGAAAATTAAAATGTGATCTGATTGCTATTATAAATCATGTGAACAAGTGAACTAATGAAAACATTTCTTGAAGTTTCCATTATGGGACATACGAAAGCTGACCAGAGTGGTCTATTGCAGGTACCCTACAACATCAATGGCTGGCTCGACAAGAACAAGGATCCCCTTAACGAAACTGTGGTGGAGATTTTGTCTCACTCCAAGGAGGCGCTCGTGCAAGCTTTGTTTGCTACCCCCGAAGGTAGGTTGCATGTGAAAACCCGAACATTTTTGTTTGTTTTTAAAGATGGGTTTAGAACCGCTTTCAAGATGTCGGCACTCATATCACGGCTTAGTAAAGTATGAAACCTGCAACATCCGCAGTGCTGAACGTTGCAGTAAACCTGCGAGCAACGGCTGGCACTGACTAACCACGGATGATAACTGCATTGGACAGACATCGCAACCTGTAATGGTCGCGCCGGAAGTATTATTTCCACGCACATTGATGTCGGGTTCCTCTGGGGCCGACGTTAACTGACTGTGCTGCGTACGACACGCCAATATAGTCTGCCTTTGGATTAATGTGATCTGCCATAATGTGTTACACCTATGGAGCCGTATTTCTGACATACAACGCTGACGTTGTTTGTGTAGACACGCTCAGCACTACTGGTGTTTGAGAAGACGCCTATCATGAGGACAGTTCATAGAGACGTTGTAATAATCGTCTACGGATATATTAAATGTTGTTCAATGAACGGCCATGCTATTCGTTCTGAGTTCATTTCATACTGTGTTTGTGTTCAACATCATTGTGTTTTTGTGTGTTTTTAATGCTCTCTTCAAGCGAAAGAGCAAGCTCCCAAGCATAGGAAGAAGGGATCAAGTTTTATGACTGTGTCGTACATGCACAGGGTACGAACTTGACTCAGGAAATGGAGTCGCCCGTATCCAACATACGTACAATAATCAACCCTTTACGTACTACATCACTTATAAGGGTGTCTTCCTACACTGTCATTTGTCTTCACGATGACGGTTTACGGTTGCATTCCCTTGTAACACCCGAGAGTACAATGAGAGGATGGTTATTCGGTTGTCTCATGTAGGATACGTGTGTCGGCTTGATTTACCATGTAGTATATATCGTTGGTCACTATAATTGTCACGGCATGTTGCTCGATGTGAAAAACGTCCATTGAATATTTTCAAATTTGAAACCTTTACAAATATATTTTCCAGTTTTAACATTATCCTTACGCCAAATACGGTTACTCCCAACGACGTGTATACTGCCCAAGCTGAGAGTTATAGTGACCAGTGAGCGTATGTTTTACATCATTGTTGCGTTCTCTACAATGTATTACTTTGACGTATGCAGACACTGGCAAAACACAAAAGAAGAGGAAGAGCTCTGCTTTCCAGACTATCTCAGCGACCCACAGGGTATATAAACACATGGCATGCTTGCCATAGCTAGCGTGTGCGTGTGCGTGCGTGCTTACACCCTCTTCCAGGAGCCAATAACACAGTCTGCATGTTTTACAGCTCGTAGAAAACAGAACCAATCCCACTTTAGTCGGCATAGCCAATAGAAACAACACGCAGCGTGCTTGAAACTGACGTCAACATTTTAGAAATAATTACACCCGAACAGATGAGCCAACCAAACATCTAGAAACAAAACCAGACACCGAATATGTATAAACCTAACGTAACTGCCAATCATAATAATATATCATCTAAGCGTACGTTTTCTCCGCGATAGACATTATGTGTACATACCCGTGTATATATATATATTGATTAAGATCTCGTTTCTTGTGTACATGTAACAACGTATATGTAAAGAATGTGGAAGGGTTGGTGGTGGGGGGGGGGGGATAGAAAGAGAGATAGATAGATAGATAGATAGATATATATATATAGAGAGAGAGAGAGAGAAGAGAGACAGACAGACACACATACATGGGAATAACAGGATAGGTAGAGATGGAGAGCAAATAAAAAGAGAAAATGTGAGATACAGATGGTGGGATAGAGTGTTTGTGTGTGTGTGTGTGTGTGTGTGTGTCTGTGTGTGTGTTTGTGTGTGTGTGTGTGTGTGTGTGTGTGTGCGTGTGCGCGCGGGCCTGTGTGTGTATGTGTGTGTGTGTGTGTGTGTGTGGGTGTGTTAAACATGACGCGCACCGTATAGCAAACATTAAAACAAATAGTTTAGATCTTACATGAACACAAGCTGAGCGCGCACATTGCATTTAGGATAAATGCTTACTGCACACATTAATTTGTCACCGACGTCGTCATAGTCAGCCAGACTTGCAGTTTGTTCTTAGCCTATTAACTTTACGAGTGTGTGGTCTTCCATCTAATAACTATCCCCCACCAAAACCATACCCAACCCCTACCCAAACCTCATCCCCGTCGACAGGGATTAAGGCCCGAAACCAGTTTATGGCATGTTCTTACATCGTAAATCCTTCGACTTACTGAATCGGACCTTTCACGTTCTAAAATTGACCCTAACCCAGCAGACCTTTTTTTCCCATTCCTTTGCAGGTTCGTCGGCTAATCTTACCTCATGATATCCATCCCGAGACCCTTGCTTGTATCTAGAATCTACTTCCAGTCACACTAACTCTATCAGTTGTCTGAAACTTCGTTTAATAGATTACCATTATTTAAAATATTATTCTCCACAAACCATTACATCCGATTAATTTCATTAAAAATCTACATAAATAATGTATTGAAGAGGTTCTTAATTAGTACGCTGCATGCCTTTCAACATCCAATATAGATCAAATGTAAAAGCATATTATTTGCTCTTGTTTGCAGGAGTCTCTGAACAAGCTGATGAAGAACTTGTATTGCACGCATCCTCACTTCGTGCGTTGTATTATCCCCAACGAGTTCAAGACTCCAGGTTAGTAATCCCCCAGATGGTCAGAGACACGTTATATACAGACCGGTCATTTTTATAAGCAGTTATTCCATGTAGTAGCAACATCTATGACGTTGACAAGCTATTGATTTAGATGGAGGGGACATTATTGAAACTAGATAGGTTTCAGACAATGCGACTGTCATATGAGTCATACAGGTGGCGCTGCTTGGTGTGGACACACACAATACTGAGCTTTCGAAAGTTACAGTGTTTGTCATTTGACGAGGCTATTGCCTATACTACTTGTGAAGATGTGAGTTAGTATACCCATATCATGCGGACGTGTTTGTCCATGTAATTTCAGGTATGATTGACGCCTTCCTCGTGATGCACCAGCTGCAGTGTAATGGTGTACTGGAGGGTATCCGTATCTGCAGGAAGGGCTTCCCTAACAGAGTCATCTACTCTGAGTTCAAGCAGAGGTAATATATACCTAAAACTATTCCCAACATTATAAAATGTTTTGGAGTTTGTGAAACATTCCAGAATTTGGACATTGACCTAAGGTAATAAGCATCTATATTACGACTATTGATTCCATATCGTGCAGATACTCCATCCTGGCCCCTAATGCCATCCCACAAGGTTTTGCTGACGGCAAGGTTTGCACACAGAAGATCCTCGAGGCACTTCAAATGGACACCAACGAGTACCGCCTTGGCAACACCAAGGTGTTCTTCAAGGCTGGCGTGCTGGGTTACCTTGAGGATCTCCGTGACGAGCGTCTATCGGCTATCATCTCCATGTTCCAGGCCCACATCCGCGGCTACCTCATGAGGAAGGCTTACAAGAAATTGCAGGATCAGCGGTGAGCGGATGCGTTCGTAATATTCGAGTTGCTGGATACCGATAAATACCATGTCTTGTCCACCGGACAGAAATAGCCACTTCAATACCTGTATATATCCATCCATCTATATGTCTGTATAATATATCAAAGAGAGAGAAAGAGAGAGAGAAAGGGGTGGAGGGATGTCATAATAACCATACATATTAAACAGATTTGTAGAGATGTATATGCAACGTTTAGTTTACTAACTGTATAATTAATGTTTCAGAGTGGGTCTATCCGTGATCCAGAGGAATATCCGGAAGTGGCTGGCCATGAGGAACTGGCTCTGGTGGAAGCTTTACATCAAGGTCAAGCCGCTCCTGAACATCGCCCGTGCTGAGGACGACATGAAGTTGAAGGAAGAAGAGTTGGAGAAGACCAAGGAAGAGTTGACCAGAGTCTCGCAAAGAGGGAAGGAGCTGGAAGAAC
The DNA here is from genome assembly GCA_032355325.1 of Clypeosectus delectus. NCBI lineage: Eukaryota > Metazoa > Mollusca > Gastropoda > Lepetellida > Lepetodrilidae > Clypeosectus > Clypeosectus delectus. Next base: position 7,363 of record JAULBO010144862.1, read on the forward strand.
AGAACGTCACTCTCCTACAGCAGAAGAACGATCTTTTCTTGCAGATGCAAACCGAACAGGACAACTTGTCCGAAGCCGAGGAGAAGATAGAGAAGCTGATTGGACAGAAGGCGGACCATGAACAGCAGCTGAAAGACCTTGAGGAACGCCTCCTGGACGAGGAAGACGCCAATGCTGATTCTAGTGACAGGAAGAAGAAGATGGAGGCTGAGATTGATGATCTGAAGAAAGATTGCGATGACATGGAGAATAGTCTGGCAAAGGTAACATTAAAAATATACTCCTTAAGCTACCAACTAGAATTTCGTAGCAAATAAATCATAAACTTCCGTGTTGTAAACACATGCTACGATTCGTGTATCGGTTTACTGTCTGTTTTGGTATGCTTAAAGTATACGCACTAAGTTCTATGCTAGGCTGAACAAGACAAGCAGACCAAAGACAACCAAATCAAGACACTCCAGGATGAGATGGCAGCTCAAGATGAACAGATTGCGAAGCTGAGTAAGGGAAAGAAGGACATGGAGGATCTACAGAAGAAAACCATGGAAGATCTACAGGCTGAGGAGGACAAAGTCAACCATCTGTCCAAACTCAAGCAGAAGCTCGAGTCCACTCTGGACGAGGTGATTGATAGCTTGAACCTTTAATATAAGAGATTGTTAGCAGCCAATACTTTTGAATTTAAAAGAATGTATGTAGTACTAACGTGGCAGTAAAAAAAAAGCCGTTCCAGACAATTCACTTGGCTAAATTCAGGCATACTGGCGGTATTAACAAATATAATTAAATATCGGGGTAAAATTGAGGAGGATAAACAAATTGGAGTGGTGAGCGTTCCTGTATTTTTTATTTGGGGTATTAGTTAATGAATCCTGTCTTCTAAATGACCGATCTATCATAGGCAGCAGAAGTTGTAATAAGAACAAATTAATATACCACGTTATCCCAAAGTGGCCTTATGTTTGACGCGTATGATGTATTTTGATTGTCTTTTTAACTTATGTAATTAGTATACTATCAAAATTAGCAAAGATTACAAATTTGTTGAGGCAATATCATTTTCATACCTATATATTTCAAACTGTCATCACCCGACTGGTTTAACCATAATGATTCGTATAATGTTTTCAGCTTGAAGATAACCTTGAGCGTGAAAAGAAGGTTCGGGGAGATGTTGAGAAAGCAAAGAGGAAGGTGGAACAGGATCTGAAGATGACTCAGGAAACAGTGGAAGACTTGGAGCGCGTCAAGAGAGAGCTTGAAGAGAACGTTAGACGGTGAGTCACGTTGCATCAATCATAAAACACAGGAAATAGTAGTGTATTAGTTGGCATGACGTTCAACTCGGTAGGACAGTGTTTACAGAACAGCATATGTTATTGATTTGTAGAAGAAATCTTGGTGTTCATTTTCGATTTCAGGAAAGACATGGAAGTTGCGGGTCTTAATTCCAGACTGGAAGATGAGCAATCGCTGGTTGCTCAGCTACAGAGGAAGATCAAGGAACTCCAGGTATAGATTTAACAAATGACCCCACTCATTAAACATATACACGACATGTAACAGGCATGTAACACTACACTCATACATACATCTATCACTGACAGCTACAGTCAGGGGGGTAGATTACAACCCTGCCTGATGACATTACTTCAAGAAGCTTACATTCCGGGGACCGTAAGAACTTCCACCTAAGATTGGTGTGCGTGGGACTATTGTCCTACAGAATCGCTCTTGTTCAAACACCGTGGATTACGTCCCTTGATGTTCCGGCATTACGTCCCTTGATGTCCCGGCATTATACGTCCTTTAACGTCCTGCCATTACGTCCCTTGATATCCCGATAGTACATCCCTTGATGTTCCGGCATTACGTGCCTTCATGTCCTGGCATTGCGCGCCTTCATGTCCTGGCATTGCGCGCCTTCATGTCCTGGCATTACGTGCCTTCATGTCCTGGCATTGCTTCACAATGCGACTCTGATGGAACATGGAGAAAAGTTCATCTCAGGTAGGAGAAGACATCAATGGTGCTATCAAGCCTTGATATGAGCACGTTCTTGAAAGCGGCTTTAAACCCCAATTACCAACAACAACAACAACAACAACAGTGGTGCTACAGTAGAGCCACAGGTAAGTGACAGACTGACGTGAATAAAGTTTGCTGTGACCCTGTGTACGTGTGTGCCTTATTATTTTACCCTATTAGTTATCACTCTGAGTACGAACCTTACTCACCTATAGCCATGCATTAGCGTCGGGGCGATGACAGGCTGGGGGTATTCACCTTCACATGTACGCTCCCACCGTTACCACATAGTATCCATACTTGTACATGTAATATAACTCATATAAACCTGTGTGCCAATAACTATAACAATAACACCATTCACACTTTCCTTAACGAGATGCTTGTTCCTGTGTGCCATTATCTTGTCACCCAATAAGCACATGCAACAGTATCTCAAGCTGAAATAAAAATACATATGGGTTTCAGCCCGTTCCTTTGTTGATATTTCGTACAATACGTTTGACTTTCAATATATTTTTACATGTATTTTCCCCATCAATATACTCGGTTACATTCCTAAAACGCTTCGAGAAAGTACCACGTATAAAATTTAGTCATTAAAAATCATCTACGCAAAATTCAATTATAAAATTTAATGTAAAAAATAATAAAAATGCAATATACTGTTATTTTAGTAGTTTATATAATAAAACAGGGTTTTTAATTGTTTCATCATACATAGAATAGTGCGCTATTACTTTGACAGGCTTCGTGGCGGATGCTAGTTTTACGAATAGAAGGAATATACATATGATAGATTATGATGAAATGAGAATACGTTTATCTGGACCAATTGCCGTGGTTAACGAATTTAAATATATGAGCGTTGCGTGCTTAATTCTCACGACTTGTTAACAGGCTCTATATGATTTGCATATACACTGTACTAGTATCTATAGTCTGGCATGGAAACTCCTGTTTGCTATCTATACTCAAAAACTGTCGCACAGAAGGCACTAAGAGTTTCTACAATGTTAGGAAATCATTGTAGCTACTAGTAATCAGTTATCAGGTTACATCTCCGTAGACCTCAGAATAAAATGTCTGTCTATTTAACCTATTACTAATTTCCTCTTAATGTTGTGCAATATGTATGTGTTAAGAAGGTACAGTCGTTTAATGTAACAGCTATTGACATATTCGAATACCAATGACAAACTTTGACAATGGCGTGCATCAGCCACATATCGGTACATGGCCATTAACGACGTAATAGTTAGTGAATTATAAATATGTTTGAAGAACTAAGGAAAAAAACAAGTAATTGCTGCTATAGTGATGAGTTGGGATGGGATTCCAATATTGTTTTTTAAACGTTCAAGGAACGTGAGCATGGAACACACACGTCACGTGCGTATCCGTTCCGCACCCTTCAGTGTTTCTTTTCACCTGGTGTTGATAAGAACAGAGGTTTACCTTAGATTACGTACGTAGAACATTCTTCAACGCGCTGTATTTATCTGGGCAATCTGAAAAGCAGAGAAGGGGGCAGGGAAAGGGGGGGGGGGGGGGTTTGGGGAATGCGCCGCGCTTGCATCTTTCGCCACGCCGGTTAGTTCCGAGGGATGGTACTGCACCTTGTAGCCGTGATTAACTTCTACAACGTTACCATAGCAACGGGTGGAATGACCTGCAGACCGAGCAGTTCTGAAACTTAACGAACATTTCTTAAATGCCTTACTTCCATCAATTCTGGATTCCTTCACGGTTTGAAGAGTTTCATAATTACCTCAATTTAAAAACATCGTGTAAATTTTAATTACGCCTGACCGAAAAGTAATTTGCTTCAAAAGGTGAAATTAATGGGGGATTTTAACTTGCTGTTAGTGCAAATTTCGCAAGATAATATATTACCATATTTATTTTAATGATACTAGTATATTAATTGCTCTGCAAACTAATTTCTTTAGGAAAATACTTATATTAATTAGTACATCCGAAACTCAAATGTTGTAATAATATAATATTATAGAGAAAATGGCCGCTTTTCCTGTGACGATTACAAAATTGCAGATCTATCTAGGGTCCAAGATTGAGTCATGTTAGTGTTACATACATTCTTTGTTCCTAAATCTAAATTTAAAAAAGCGGTAGTGAAATAGATCCTGAAGGTACATTCACCCCAATCTGAGATGGATGGGAATGCCAGAGGTTGAAAAATAAAAATAGCTAGTTGGAAGAAAGAAAATAATAATCTAAAATGCGTACTGTACGTAACGTCGTTAGAACAAATGAACGGCACACTCGTGTTACTGTAGTCGTGTTGCAAAACTAAATCTTTATAAATAATAATAATAATAATAATTCTCAGCATTGTGTGCGTATGCTGTACTAAGCCGGAACTAAAATGTTCGTAAATATTTTGGATTAACAGCGAGTACAGTCAGGATGTTGGATTAACAGCGAGTACATTCAGGATGTTGGATTACCAGCGAGTACAGTCAGGATGTTGCTATGTTGGTAGACGAACCGACGGCAGAGATAACATCATTCTGACATTCAGGAATGTTTGCTCGTTAAAAATACCCCCCAAATGATAGACGTATGTATCATGGTACTATAAACCTGTGCCTAAACGCGTTACTGCAACAACAGTAGAGGGTAGGAATAGACTCGAGAAACAATCCATCTACCTGTACATTCAATCAACGAAACATGCAAGGTTCAACCTTAGAACACATCCTGCTGGGCCTACAGTACAATGTTCATTACGCATAAATCGTTTCCATAGTAACGTAGGCCTATAGCCGGTAATCTAACGATGGAACAGTATACTTCGGTTACGTGATTACATTTGTGGGTTGTAGACAGCCCTAGTCCTGTCTGGTCTAAATTCAGACCCGGTGTTTCGAACCCGTCAAGTACCTGTGTACAGTCAGCAGGATATGTGTGATGTAGTAAGCTGTAACACACGCATGGCAGCCGGTGTCAAAATGACAGCTTGGGGGGAATTTATGAGCTCGAACATCCCAAACACGAGGAAGCTTGTTGTGAAACCCTACACCTCCGTGCTTGCTAAATAAGGATGCGAGAATCGTAGAACCATGCTTATCTCTCCTGAAACCCGATACTCGGTTTCCATCCAGTGGTCTTACAGACAGTAGCTTATAGAACCCATTCTGTTTACTGACAATACCACATCCCTTATCAACAAACACTGTTATCGCCAATTTTCGCCGACATGATGGTTTTCACGAGTTATAGTCACATTCTACGTGTCAGGTATATTTTACACACATATAGAGCACTGAATAACTTAGCTGCATGTGTGTGTGTGTGTGTGTGTGTTAGCGCGTCTAAATATGTTTGGTTCAAACTTCTGGCAATCGTCAGCATTTTCAATTACCACTAAGCATTTTAAAACCTTAAGGCCAAAAGGTCAGATCCGTTGTCATGAGCGATGACCTCATATTATTAACATACTATTTGAAAGCGGACCTTTAAAGGCAGGTAAGTCTTATGCAGTGTTCTATAACTGACAGTTCCCGTATCTGGATTAGCCCGCCCGCCCTCCTCATCCCGCGGTACCGCTGGCACAGTGTTCGGTGAATCACAATAATGGCAGTCAGTGTTTAACTGCCAACGTACGCGCCGCCTCGCTCCAGTTATCCAGCCTTCCCTGTGCTGTGAGCCTCCCTCCCGGAACCCGTCACCTTTCTCCAACCCACCCCGTAGTGTAGAGGTCGGGACGTCAGCTCCTACACCGATAAATACTTTTTATATCAAGTATTTATCACTCATATCTGTCGCCATGGAAACTAATGGAGATATTTCGGAGTCTTCGCCTGCCCCTGTGGCTGAGGAGGTGTCCGATTCAACACCTCCCCCCGTCTCAGCCCCTGCCCCCCAGGAGGAGGTCGTGACCACTGTCAAGGAGCAGGTGACAGTAAAAAAACCCACCCCGAAACCCACACCCGAAGTGACGCCGGAACCAGTGCGAAAAGAACCCGAAACAAGACCCAGACAGCCAAAGAGCTCAGCGACGTCTTCGTCTAAGAGGTCCAGCTCATCAAGGACCGCCACTTCTTCGTATTCTTCTTCTTCTTATCCTTCCACCCGGACTACCCCAAGAACTTACACCGGACGCTCCTACCCGGATTACTATCACGAACTTCAGAGGGATTTCCACGGAGTGACACCGTCGGTTCTTGACAACATTAGCAGCCACCCGCTGTTGTTTAGCCGTGCGTACGAACCCATCCGAAATCCTCACCTCAGTGCGAGAAGCAGGAAGTGTATCCGGGATGCAGCGGAGTTGTCTAATGTGTCCCCAGGATTAAGAAATATTCTTGAAGTAATGTACACTTTTACATACTGACACATTCAGATTCATTCATCCACATGCTTTAATGATTAGTTATATAATTCATTTTAAAAATGAACGTATATGTTTTCTGATATTTTAAAATATGTTTAAAAGATTTTATTCAATGCCTTCTTGGGGGCAGTTTATTCCATAAAAAATATATGTTTTATCTTATTGGGATGTCCCATTCCATGGTCCACATTCCCAAGATGCTCTGCCGTTTATCCTGAACTAACGACTCCCTACTTCCGGTGCCAATTGTAAACACGCATGCTCTGCAGACCATCGCCACTTTCCCAGTGATCTGTCAGACTGAGATAAGAACCAGTATGCTATGATAGCGTTTCACCGTGACTTCACTCACACAATAAATTTACCAATTATGAGTGTGGACTTTAACTCGTCAACACGATAACCCTCACCTACATCTAATCTTAATGCTGATCCAGCACCCGTGGCAAGAACGCAGAACGTCTTCGCGTGATTCTATAGATAGTTCAGCTTTCTTTTTATTTAAAAATAATAAAAGTTCTCGAATTACCGGGAGCTGGCATCCCTGCTAAAATGGACTGACTCACGAGTGAAGTATGCGGGGCTCTGACTCAGTGCACTGGTCTGCCTTCGGGAAACAAGTGAGTGCTCGTCAACAGCCGGCGTCTCCCCTCGTCTTAGACTCACCCCCCTAAGGCCCCCCGCCCCTCCCACACCCATTCCTCTACCCGTAGATATAGGCCTACCCGTAGTTAACCATGACTGCTCGTGCGTTACAGGCCAGAATCGAAGAACTTGAAGAGGAACTAGAAGCTGAACGGCAAGCACGCTCTAAAGTAAGGATGATTTCAAAAGATTTATTAAAATGCAATTTTTATGTCATACCTTTTCAGTAATTATTCAATATTTCATTCGAGTAATGTTCAAGGATATCCTCTGGTCGACCTCATGAACATTCTATTTTTTACTTTGAAACAACGAATTAAATCAAGCTAAATGTAATTATTATTACTTAATTATAACACCAACTCGCTGCCATATCTGTTCATAGTAGTCTACTATGGTTGGAACTCGAATGTATCCATATTTCGGCAGTGACGTAATGCTGTTCAATAATTATTTAGTGATTTTTTTTATTCCGTTCCATTGCTCCATATACGGTTTCAAACGCACACGTAATAATGTTATGGCATATCTACAAAGCACCTGGATACGTGGATATCGTGTGCAAGTAATAATTGTTTAGGCAACGAGAGTATACCGGCTCTCCTGCTGACATCTATAAATATACAAGCAATGTTTAAGAAGCGCTCTATGCGCCAAACAGATCGTCTTATACTATAGACTAACGAACACGTCACGATCTAACCAGCCTCGCGTTGTGTAGATAAGGCGATTAACGATGCCAGGAAACTGCTTACTCTGACTTCATAAAAGCCTGCTTTGATTATCCGTGTTCTCAGTACTACCTTGTTTGTGAACACTTCAACAGCTGATTCCAAGCAAACATATTTCGCCTCATTGCTATAATACCGGAACTGGCGGAATGCGCATTCCGTAATATAAAAAAACAAAAATATTTAAAAACAAAAAACCTCTTCTATAAACTCGTGGAGGTATTTACTTAGATAGATTATTACCACGTGTCTGTATATATTATTACCGCGTGTCTGTATATATTATTACCACGTGTCTGGTGTGCAGGTTGAGAAGCAGCGGTCTGAGTTATCTCGGGAGTTGGAGGATCTTGGGGAGCGGCTGGATGAACAAGGAGGAGCTACCGCGGCACAGGTGAGTCGGACGCTGCGTGTGTACCTGTAGCGGTACATGTAAACTGTACTATTTATATCCATACCATGAATTATTATTTGTATTAATTAAAGAACCATTAATACTGATGCTAAGT
>JAULBO010145195.1:2398-12957 GCA_032355325.1 Clypeosectus delectus
GTTGTAATAACCCTGGCAGTGTTAACAAGCCGTTCCTGGTTGTAATAACCCTGGCAGTGTTAACAAGCAGTTCCTGGTTGTAATAACCCTGGCAGTGTTAACAAGCAGTTCCTGGTTGTAATAACCCTGGCAGTGTTAACAAGCCGTTCCTGGTTGTAATAACCCTGGCAGTGTTAACAAGCAGTTCCTGGCAGTGTTAACAAGCCGTTCCTGGTTGTGATAACTCTGGCAGTGTTAACAAGCCGTTCCTGGTCGTAATAACCATGGCAATGTTCACGAGCAGTTCCTGGTTGTAATAACCATGGCAATGTTCACGAGCAGTTCCCAGTTGTAATAACCCTGGCATTGTTTAAAAGCAGTTCATGGTTGTAATAACCCCCATGCAGTGGTAATGCCCTCAGGCAGTTCCAAGTTTGTATTACTAGTAACTTGGAAATATGTACAGACAGTTCCTGGTAATAACCATGACAATGTTCACAGGCAGTTCCTGGTAATAACCTGCAGACCTGGAAAGGTTTCCATGCAGTTCCTGGTGGTAATAACCCTGGCAATGTTCACAGGCAGTTCCTGGTAATAACCCATGGCAATATTCACATGCAATTCCTGGTAAAAACTGGTAATGTTCATAGGCAGTTCCTGGTAATAACCCGGATAGCATTTGTGACGTCCCATTTCATAACCTCCCTTCTGATGGCTGACAAAGACAGGAAGTACAGCTAGAAGAATTCCTACAACCTTATCCTCGTTGTTAGTTTTCCCGAGCAAATCCTCTAATGTTTCTGACCTTATCAATGTTCCACCTTGCTGTAGAGAAAAGGTTTCCGTGTTACAAAAACAATCTTGCGAAACGGAGGATTATATCTGGCAGCCATTTTGTGCATGGTGAAACATAATTTTATCCCGTAGGAAAATAATCAAATGAATCAGTTAGATGTCTGCGTTATTTCTGGCAACATTCACATCTTGTCTTTAACTTTTGTTTATTATGCCATCTGTTACTAAAAGAAAATATGCATATACAGTATAGTATTTATATATTAGTTGTGAAATAGATTGACCAAAATATACATATGCATATTTTTGTCAAAGAACTCCAAAAACATATGTGTATTTATACGCATTTCCCCACATCGCTGCGGTCATATGGCAGCCATATTTGTTTTTCTAGCTCAGTGACTGGTAGGAGGCAGGTCAGAGTTCATTTGTCTGAGAACGATCTTCATACATCCAAAGAAAATCTAGTCGAATGAGGCTTTGCAACATTTAAAATTTGTGTCTGGTATATTCAGGACCGATATTTCGCTCCCATGTTGGATAATGTATCGTTTCCTTTTCTGAATAGGATGTACCCTTGAAGTTCAACCGAGTTATTGTCCCTGGCCAATCGCAGAGCAGGAAAACTCGGTGTTCACCTCAATCTGTTTGTCCCATGGTCTGTAGTGGTCGGAATTAATAAAATAATGAGGAAGTCTTTTTCAATAGGCACAATGATAATGGTGGTCAAATCTGTAAGGTGCAGGGGCCGTATTCTCGAAACGTCTTAAGCCCTAAGAAGTTCGTAAGAACTAAGAATTTGCCAAACTGGGTTTCTGCTTATGACAATTTTATAGAGACGTTTTCTGACTAAGAATTTTCTTAGTTAAGAAAGCTTCGAGAATAGATGTCCAGGGGCCCACACAGATACCTTTAATATTGCAGTTTTTCAAATGACCTCCGTACCCCTTTCATTCCACTGGTAAAATAAGCAAAACAAAAAAACTGTTATTGATGCTAAATCTTAATGGCTCTAGGTATTTGGTAGTAAGTGTTTCATTGACTGGCGAGTTTCATGTACTTCTTTTTACCAGCAACAGTGGTTTGGCTATTTTCTGTAGTAATTAGTTAATCAATCTGGTGGACTATCCACAGTTGCACAAGCCATGATATTTATAAGTGAAGGAATCTTGACAGCGGCTTTAAACCCAATTCAACAACTTGAATTATGGTACTTCATGAAAAGTAATAAATCATTTGCCATAACTTCACACGATCGGCATACAATTATTCCAGTTCCTTGAAATGCGCTAATGACGATCTGTCTTTGGAGCCTGTCCAAATATTGACCGAGATGCTTTGGAGCCTCTTACAAAATTTGCAAATCTTATATCTCTGCAAATGCAAAATGTGGCATTGGTTGAACTGAGGTACTTATAGTAATAGAGTGCCGTTGTTAGATGGCCATAGAGAGAACTCATCCACTTGTTGTAGTCTGAAGAAAATATACACGCAAGCAGCTGCAGGAATTGTAAGAGGCAGCAAAGCTCTAACCACTCGAGCGCTGCCATGAGCTTGCTGCCATTAACCTCCACTCAAGTGAGAGCCAATGTGCACGAGAACATAGTAATAAGCAATTATTATTTTTAGTACATTCCTGGTATGTATATCTCCACATGGATATCGTTACATTCTCACGCTTTAAGCAAGCCTCGTGTAGGGAGCTAATGTGCTATGTAATAATCATAATAATAATCATAATAATAATTACTGTAATAATAATAATTATGTTAATTTTATATAGTGCCTAATTTCCAGCTATTGCTGCTCACTGACATTATCATTATTACCCCGGCCAATGGATCAATGTGCACTTGCTTTCCCTCACAACACCCTGGGGAGTATGCATAATGATAATATATATTATACAATTGGTTTTTTGGTTTTTCCTACTGCACTCATCAATTTTACCATTTTGGTGTTTTTTTTTATAATCAATCTGTTATTTTAAATAAATGTTATATTCACCTGTTTGTATATTGCATGGTTTCGGTTGAGTTTTGGACTCGCATCCAAGTAACCCAGATAGACATGATCCTGTTTCAGAGCAAACACCATTTCAGATCAGTAATCTCCAAGTGGAAAGATATTTTGATATTTTAAATACACTTCTAAATAATCTGGGATAATATACCTGTAGCTTTCGCAAGCTCAACAGGAGCCGCTGAGACATGATTCCGGAGATATTGTTAAAGGGTGCAATAAAACAGTACGCAGTATCCTAATATCCCATAATTACATACAATGGATGCGACTACACAGCTCTGTGTCAATGTATTGTCCAGGAGACACCGCGAGCATTTCCACAATAAGCTGCGCAATATCTTCGTGAAAGAATCGGAAAGTATAGAAGTGACGTCGAGCGAGCACACCATGAAGCGGTATTCAACGTCGGGATGCTGGATGTGACGGTGGGGGGTGCGGGCGTAATGTAACGTGGCACAAGCTCACTGATTTGTGGCTAATTAATCGCTCACCCGTGGCTACGACAAAGCCGCGTTGTCGCACGGGCAGAATGGGGAGGAAGCAAGCTCTTCACATTTTCCCAGTGCGTGAAAGGAAGGCTGCGTGAAGTCGGTGAAGCGTATGAAGTGATCTGTGTGTGAAGAATAACTGCTGACTACGGGGGGAATACGTGCACTGTGATTCAATGAAACTGATGCACACAAATTTGAACCTGTGACGCTGTCTCTCACAAATACTTTTGCCGTGTCGGTTTTCAACTTCTTACATATTATTTGTGAATCTGATGCACCTGAGAGATAATAGTATTCCGACTGAATTACTGGCTGGAATTGAGATAGATTTAAAAATATTTTTGTTTTAATTGGGGTTTAGAGTCACTTTCCAGATGTTTTTACTCACTTCACGGCTTGTCAGTTTCAGGCCGGAGGAAATGACATCAATATGTAATGTTTCCTTTTTTAATCCGTTTTTGAAACCACTGAACATTCTGTTAGTATTTCTCTCGTATTGTTTTTTGAGGTCATTGAAGTTGAACACTTCTAAGAGGAATAGAACAATATACTGTAATTAATTATCTATAAAAATGTTCTCACCTTTTAGTAGAATGTAGATTGAAGAATAATTCTAAAATTATGTCCTTGACGCGTTTTATTTTTTTAATAAAACACATCTTATCCCAAACATCCATTTTAACACACACAGAGATGTTATTAACAATTAGGCCAGAACAATTTATTTAATTGCATAATCACTTAAAAAACAAATCGACTATGATCGATGTTCATTTCTTCTAAATAATGCTCATATAAATGACAACGTTTACAAATGCAGATCAGCCAATGTCTATAAGTTGTCAGTAATCATTTCTATTTCGATACTTACTCCCAAAATACACTTAAATGGTTTCTTTCAAATCCCAAGATTTATCCATTTTCTCCTGCATGCATATTGCATAACAACATGAAAGGTATTTTCTTCTTTAAAAAAAGGTGCCTTTTTTTCTCATAATTACAAATCATATATCAGTTTCACAATCAATTATTTGTCTGTCAATCTCACATTCCTTTGGATGAGTAGCGGCTTCATGCTCAGTCCATTGCTGAGGAGGAAGATGTCTACATTGGGAGATTGCACGTAAAGTATATATAATTGTGAGATTGTACGTAAAGTATATATAATTGTGAGATTGCACGTAAAGTATAAATAATTGTGAGATTGTACGTAAAGTATAATTGTGAGATTGTACGTAAAGTATATACAATTGAGAGATTGTACGTAAAGTACATACAATTGTTAGCTCATGATACAATTATCCTCCAGCTATATACGTGTATTGACCATCTGATTCATACACACAATCTATATTAATTTGAAATGTAAAGCTCATGATTTCCTAAATCTAGTCAGAATTTTCTTATATATATGTTCCTGAAATATTTCATCAGAACATTTCATCAGATTTCTGACTTTAAATGTGATAGTTACACGATTTCCTATTAGAATGAATTCATGATGTTATAATATTGTGGCAGTGCTTGGAAATTGTAAGTTTTTAAAATCAGACATCTCACTGGCCATGTATCCTGGTGATGAAGCTGAGCGAGCTAGTATTGAAGAAAAGATGCAGAATGACTTCAATATAATAAGTTTGCTTTTTGTAATTTGTAAAAATATATAATACACACAAGAATATCCAATTAAAATTATATTATTGGAACTGTTATAATGCTAGTAATAAATTTAGTATGTTCTTAAATTAAAACAATTGTGATGTGAATTCCTTCACATAATTTTATCAGCATTGCATGAGCCTAAATGAAATCCAACACATAGGGTCCACAGGGGCGCGGAAAGTGGATAATCACTAGTGAAGTAAAGAAGTGAACTAAAGACCCAATGACGATTTCAACTTGTTTCAACCCTTTCTAATAAATATATAATACTCAGTGACGGAAACATCGGTTACTTCGTACACATTTGGAAACGAGCGAAGGTGGCTATCCTAGCTAAACATCATTATGATTTTACACGTTATTGGTTATGGACTACATATTTGTATATTTGACCAAAAAATAAACATGTTTGAGGGTATATACCAAAAAAAATGTTCTTTTATAAATTCAACATTGACTGGTTTTAGACTAGGTTCCGTTTAGTGATTATCCACTTTCCGCGCCCCTGTGATAGGGTCTATATATAGATATTTAAAAAATACTTTAGCCCATAGCAGGTGCCAAAGGTACATTTCAGAAGTAGTTCTCTCGTTATCGACGTCTCGACGTCAGCTGAACTATCTAGGTAATCCTCCGTCTCATTAACGAGCAAACTTCCTCTATTCGAGGATGCTATCTTTGCCATCATGGAAATAATGAGCATGTTCATTTACACCTCCACTGGAGAAGAGCTCCCAACCACTCGGGTTAAGCCGAGATTACCCCAGCCAGTATCCCAGAGAATTGACGGCTAATGTTTCTGTCTGTATCATCTCTGGTAAGCGTCCCCACCCCCCATCCTCCACCCCACCCACCCACCCATCATCCAACCCCCCGATTATACAACCCCCCACACACACCCATCATCCACCCCCCACCCACCCCAACATCCATTTTAGAAACACATTCTTTCCAAGCCCTCTGATCCCGGCCTGAAAGGACATTATACATAGCTGGGGTAATAAATCATTTTTGAATCTGGTACACTTTCCTTGTGTGTCCTCCCTGACTTATTGGGGGTCGCCGTTTCATCAATCGGTGATTAAATTCCGCCTCATTTACTCCAGTTGCGGCTGGAAAGTCACTTCTCTATGCTAAGGAGAGTTCGATTATTTTATTAGCCGCCATTCACGCTAATAGGTGGTGCTCCTTTTTTGCTGACCTTTTTGTTCTGGTGATTAGTCTTTGATCAGACGGCTTTCTTCACAACCATTGTCTGTAGGACAATCTCTGTAGGACACTCTTGGTATGACACAGCATCCACAAGCTTGTATACCTCGAGACACTGAGTCGTAAACTGCAGGTGCTACATAGATGTGTTTGATGCTCGCTTTTTAAGAAAAGTTGAAACATGCTGGGCGATATTATTTTGGGAAAATAACTATAAATTGTTTCAACTATGATATGTATGAATAAATTAAGTTGTAATTTTGGAGCGAATTGGAGTTAAAAATGCAAAGTGCATAGAATACATATAATCATGTTTGTACCTCCGAATATCGTTTCAAGGATGTAGAATAGGTAAGATTCCATTGCAGTTAATTTCCGATAAAGCCCGAATAATCGTTGTTATTACGTATAACATATCAATTTTTTATAGTCTATAATGTTTGTTCTAAAGGGGATAACTAAACATTGAAACCCATCATAATAACGATTCACGATGTTCCAAAGACAAGATAATTATAGCTTAGTAGCCATAATCATTAAAATATGAAATATTAAAAACCATTGGGATATGTGGAAAATGTAGCTGGTTACCCCATAGACACATCAAATGTAAATTATATATATATACTTTCAGGTAAAAATATGTTAGACCATTAAATATGTAAAGAAAGCCGTAATAGTATGCCTTTAAGGAACAAGTTGGCAAATATTTAATCAGAAAGTATACTTTGGGTTATTGTTAAATTGGTGATGTTCAAAACAAGTTCACACATTTATTACGACAATTATATATTAACCTTCTCCCAGCTGCAAGCAACCCGACCTGATGCCAATAATTGAACTGAAATATTACCGACTGAAAGTGCATTAAAAATATTATTATGCATTAGAGCTAGAAACAATGTGACATAAAATGACATTGCAATTGGCTCATTGTCCTGAAGCTATTTCTGTCTCTTCAGGGATAGAACTTAATCAACACCATACAGGGATAGAACTTAACACTGTACAGGGATAGAACTTAACACTTAGCCCACTACTGTACAGGGATAGAACTTAACACTAGCCCACAAGCCCACACCATTCCCCCCAATGTTAAAGTTGTCTTGATGACTAGTAAAAATGGGCCCGTAAAAATTCCATGTTTTGTATTAAATTTGTTATTTCAATAATTATTTGTGTAAGTTACTATCCTTTCTGTATTGAAGAGTGGAATAAGTCTTATATCTGTATAAACAATTATTGAGTAACCTTCGAATGCAGGAAGGACATAGTTACAATCATAAGCTATTCATGAATTATTTGTGATTTAAAGGTTTAGTTGATTCTATGTTTATTACAGCCCAACTTCCTAGCCGACCAAACCCACAAATGTAAGGAAACAAGAAAAATAGAACAGAATTATACCCTGAGGCTAATAGCTTTCAAATATCATCCAATCCAAACATTGCATGTTATTTCAGAAACTGAAGTGCAATCATATTGCTTATTTGCTCTTTTAGTTTGTTGATGGTTCTGTTGTACAGTTTTCCACAGCCATCTCCATCCCTCAGGCTCAATGGACCCGCGTTTACATATTGTTAGGTCTTATCTCAGCTTTGTAATCCTAGCTATGTCAATGATAGGTCCTTATTCACTCGGTTCAGGCAATTGATGTGACCTCCAGGACCTCCAGGCAGAGATTTCTGGGCATACTCTTCTTCAGCTTCGGTCCGGAGCATCTACAGGACAATGACCAATGTTCGACTGGACAATTGACAAACACCCAGAGGCATTGGGGCTTTAGGTGTAAACATGTATTCGACAAATATTGCTGTTTGAATCTGCTTTTGAGAGGAGGGTGAGAACAATGTGTGGGCTGATTGGTCGGGTATTGTGGTGATGTGAGTCGATTGGTCAGATGTTGGAAATGATGAGTGGCGATTGAAGAACTCTGTCCAAGTGAAGTAATAGATTGACAAAGAAGAAGGTGTTGAGAGAGTGCCTGTGTGTGTGTGTGTGTGTGTGTGTGTGTGTGCAGGTGTGTTTGTCTATGTATGAGTGAGTGTGTGTGTGTGTGTGTGTGTGTGTGTGTGTGTGTGTGTGTGTGTGTATGTCTGTGTCTCTGTGTGTGCAGGTGTGAATGTCTGTCAGTAATAATTATGTATGTACTATCTAAGTGATATTTTAGTATTTACCACTCAATAAGTTCGCATTACTATTCATCATTTTTGCTTGACTGCTAACCTTTACTTACTTGCATGAGGCAATCACAGATGCCCTAGACCGAAAGAGGAACGAGTGTTTATTACTGCCGACAAGAGTACTGGTTAAACTTCAATGTACGTAACATCAGTCCGGCAATTTCTATGTTAATTTCCCCCTTTCACCTCCTTTTCATTTCCTTCTTATAATCTCTATAACAGTGTTGAAATATTCAAATAGTTTGCACTTTGCAGTGCTGTAGTTATAAGGCGCCAGTTTCTTTGAAAACTATTTAAACTCTTTGCTAATCTGGGCAAATAATGGAGAGCAGAAATGGACGGGAATTTCTATACCAAAGGTATCAGCTTTTCAATCTGCCATTGTGCAGGCCTACATTTCGGAAACTTTACGCAAATGATTTCGCTGTGGAGAGAACTGATTTCTATTGACGCGAACTAAGTTCATCTTTTTACGAGGCCCTGGTCACCAGTCTATTGAGAATACATGGCTACAGACTCCCAGCTTTCACGACCTGACAATTCTAAAGTATAATTTTGCCCTTGATAAACAATTTCTATCGCACTGATAATGGAGAATGTTGTGGACTTGCTTACAAATAAATCCCCCGAGTACGGGGTGGAATATAACAAAAAAAATGCCAGCGAGGATAAAGTAATTGGATTCGTTTGGCAGGATAACATTAGGTGAGAAACAGAATGTCCTTTACTACCCTGATTCACCGCCCGTGTGTCGGAACGAGTTCGTCAACTGTTTGTGCCACAGTCGTTCAGGTTCAGTCAAAAGCAAACTTTCAGGTTCTCTCTGAAATGTGAAGTTGTATCCATTTCAGAAGTTATTTTTACTTTATATCGAGATTCGAGGTATTTTTAATGTCACTGTGACTTACTTTTTAACAGATTTTAATTGAATGTTGTTGTTTTTGGGGTTTTTTTTTAAAACTTTAATTTATGCATTTGTGGTGGGAAAATAAATGAACACATATTATTTATTATGGCTGGGATTTAACAGTTCATATTGACAAAGTTTAAGACAAGTATTCCTGAAGGATGCTACCCACCACTTTAAAACCCATTAATAATTGTAAACATGTCGTAAAATAGTCCCTGAAATTATGTTCCCCCACTAAAATAATAGACTCGATCAGCCCATGATAACTGTGCTGTACATTGTCGGTTGCTTAAAACTATTCACACTATTGTTAAACATATAAATATTTTGTAAACTTTATTCTAGATCTGGTGTACACTCTGTAACTTCATTTTCCTCATTCCCATTAAACATTTCATTATGGAACACAAGTAATACAGAGTGTTCAGCCCTGACTACAGGTACATTAATGTGAACAAATCCCTGAAAAGTCGAAAAGCAACCAAAGGGAAAGAATAAGATCTCCAGCCACGTGGAACCTCCTTGGTCACGGTACTCGACATCGCGCCCGACTGAGCAGAGGTCGGAGGTCGTGGAGGAACTGACAGAAAGAGGAAGCAGTGAATGGCAGTGGGTGGATGGCGCGGTAATTTGGCGGTAGATGTAATAAGGACCCGTGCGTTGGGGGGCCAGTGGGGGACAATAGGGGGTCCCTGAATGTGCTCCCAATAGGGGAACGGTCCCTCCAGTATCTCAAACTATTAGGAGGAATGTCCATCCGGGCATACTTGACACATGAATTGAAGAAAGACGTACAAACCATTACATTAATACATCTGTTTTCCAATAACAAATCATGATTTTTCTACATCTACCCATTATTAAGGCTCCAATCTTTTAAAATATTTTTAATTTGCAATTGAAAATTAATAGATATATTATTTGAAATGAAAGTTTATCATTATTTCGAGGAATTAATCCCTGTGTAATGTTGCTCCTTAGATGTAACGGTTGTATCCACAGTAACAGTACCTTGTGTAACATATTTCTAGAATGTGTTACAAGTCTACTGCTTCTAACTAGTATATATGCCTCTTTACAAGGCTATCAATGCTTCTAACAAAGCTGGAGAAACAACAGGCCAACTGAAATGGAGCCACACATTTTCCGTGTTGCATTTCTAATCGCCATCAGTCACACACACACGCACGAGACGGAGTATTTCGATCAGATCTCGGTTAGACGAGGGAGTCGGGACACTGTTAGAAACCGACGGCCGATGAGCATCCATGTACGAACACACCCCGAGGGTGCACGTGTCGCGAC
>JAULBO010145306.1:0-15628 GCA_032355325.1 Clypeosectus delectus
ATCATGACAGGACATACCATCATAGAAATGTATGTCCCAGGTTCATCATGACAGGACGTACCATCATAGAAATGTATGTCCCAGGTTCATCACGACAGGACATACGGTACCATAGGTTCATCATGACAGGACATACCATCATAGAAATGTATGTCCCAGGTTCAGCATGACAGGATGTACCATCATAGAAATGTCCCGACATGCTGTCTGTACAGTGCACGACTAATTGCATACAGATCTGGTAATACAAAACTGCCTCACTGTGTGATTTGTTCATTGAAATTGATTTGTTTGTGTAATTTGACTTTATTGATTCTTGATAAATTGTGTGTGATTGCAAGATCAAGATGAACAAGATGTGTTTTTTTTGTAAAGGCACTATATACTTTTGAGGGAGATTGATTGTCATGATCGAGTTAACAAATACCAACATGAATGTTTTCTTTCTTTCACATTATGGGTATCTCAATTAACTTTTTGACATGCCAATTTGGACAATCATTTTTTTCCATGATACTTGCTGAAATGGAATATCATCATCATGCCAGATATACCCTACAAATATTATCCGAAAACTCTCGCTTTACCCTAGTGCCGAATGCCAAGCAGGAAAACAAGTACAAAAACATAATATGACAAGGCCTGGGATGGAACCAACAACACACTACACTTCAGACCGACGCACTATGTCACGGAAGCAGTGCCACGGAAGCATGAGAGCCACTAACAACTAGTTGTTACAGTAAGACCCTCGAGCAACCGCTGTGCACATAAAACCAAGAATACTGAAGAACATAGCACATGCTCTTTCCATATATTCTTATTAGGACAGTAACACAATTATCAACTGTCATTACTTATTGATTACCAGAAACCTTCTTGTGACATTGTGCCGCCAAAGCCTGTGCCTGCTAAATTCCACAGTAACTACCGTAATTCTCCTAATAGTTTGAACACATAAATTATTCGGCGCAAATAATGTATGTCCGACCTTAAAATTACGAACATCACCAGTTTTTCCAAATCGGACTTTTCTAATTATTCGAACACAATAATTTTTTAGGTAGTTGTTTAAAATCATATATATAGAATCAACCATATTTTGTAATTTACCATTTTTTGTCTGTAATTATACGAACACCGATCATTTTTAGATTTCGTAATTTCTAATAAATCGAACAGCT
Organism: Clypeosectus delectus; assembly: GCA_032355325.1. Taxonomy (NCBI): domain Eukaryota; kingdom Metazoa; phylum Mollusca; class Gastropoda; order Lepetellida; family Lepetodrilidae; genus Clypeosectus; species Clypeosectus delectus. The sequence goes on from JAULBO010145306.1 coordinate 1,185, forward strand.
CCAAAAATAATTATGTGTCCCTGTTCGAACTAATAGGAGAATTACGGTATATAACAAAGGACCGTCCTGCCACCATCATACAGCAGACAGATGACTCACACAGATAAACAAGGCTGTAACCCAGGCAGAGGAGGACTGGGAAGCTCCTGTATGTGCTTTTTCGTTAAAGAGATGTGCTCCCAACATAAGAATGCAGTCAATTGGTGGTCAGCCAAGCTAATTGAAAGCTAACAGTACTACAGTGAAGAGTCTGGGCTGGCTGGAGAGACGATTAGGTAGACATGCTGGAGCTGGAATGCCAGGAATCGTGTTGTTCCCTACACTGGCACAACGCCAGAGCAATATTGGTATGAAGCATCTGCCAGATATTCTATACCAAGGAAGATGCCATGATTGTTCTGTAATCTGGGATGAATTCACATGGATTACGTTTCGGTATGTGTATTCTCATTCAAGCGCCGATACTTTGTATTGGAAAACTGTTTGCTGCTTAAGGACAGACTGGTATTTCATTAACAGTGTTAGAAAACTGCATCAGTTGGGAAGGGTCTTTCAATCTATACATATGCATATTTAGTGGGGGAGGAAACGTAACATATTCGTGGGTGGGTAGGAAGGACGAGTATGAGAAAGAACACTCTGAATGAACCCAAGATCCTTTGACATTTCCAAATTCTTCATGTGGCACCCAGCAGAGCACTACGACATGTCGACATGTCGTGATAATGATACCATATTGTAAAAGTCTCATAAATCCTGAATTTCTACCACTCAAGATACTTTTAGCATTGGGCATTTTCGCTTGGGCTGTAGGCCTAGTGCCAATTTTAACGGCTGACACAAGAATTGCTATCTTATTAATCATCTCCCTAGGGCTGTAGTACAATGAACAATACATAAACTGATGAAAAGGGTTACGCCAATTTGCTCGACATAAACATTCACTGTAATAATGACACATTTCACAAATGATGTCCCAGAGACAAGCGACTTACCTCTGAAGGTCTTTGCATTCCACAACTTTTCCAAACGTTCCCTCACCAAGAGTTTGAACTACTTCATCTGAAAAGAAGGCAATAAACATATTTCAATTGACGTCCGCAATGAAAGAACCCTGAAAATAGGACTAAAATTCACCCTATCGAGAAAAAAAAACTTGGAAAAAAATATATACTACAGACTTGCATATATAATATATAACTAACCAACTTGGTTAAACAAGGTGTTCATATCCTTTGTGTTCCATCTGTGTGCAGACTAGATATGTAAGGACACACCAATAAGCAGGTTCAACCTGCATTTCTTTTTGGATCTTAGATTTAGTTGTGTTTTAATTCTGGGTGGGGCATGTTCTCAATAAATCAGCAAGTTATCCAACTCACATAATGTGATTTATTTCTCAAGAGGCATGCCTTATGACAAGCCGGAAGACAATGTAATAACCTAATAACGGCCTGATAATGATCCAGTCCGTTCATTTAAAAATGTAGGGAAGGGGGGATGTGTGTGCTTGTGTGTGTGTGTGTGTGTGCATGTGCGTGTGCGTATGTGTGCATGTGTGCGTGTTTGTGCGTGTGTGTCGCTAATACGATATGAGAAACACACTATCTACAGTCCTATGTATATGAATAAATTGATTTTCAACAAGTCTGCAGCATCTAGGGCAAAAGAGAGATGGTTATTAAAGACACAGCACATTAAAACAAGCAAGGTAAATTAGCCACTGGTGAGTGAGAGGAAGAACGCCCCAAATACATGAGGGAATACTGCATTAGCAGCCTCTTCAATAAGCCCAACCAGACAGGCGCGCACGATTGTTGGAGTAACAGCAAAAAAAAAAATTAAAAATGGGAAAAAAACATCACCACGAAAATCGTAACCTATATCATCACGTTAGCATGATCCCCACATTTTATAAATCTGCTCGGGAGAAAAAAAGGCAATGGTAAACAACAAGAACAGATATATCCTAGGCTAAACGTTACGGAAAAGTCGTGTACATCGTGCTTGTAGGACGTCGCCTTGGTGATAGATCAGGTGACCCTCGTCATCATCGTTGACGCTTGGCGCTCTTTCCCTTGACTCTGGCTCCTCCTGTCAAGCCCACCGCCATACCATCAATCCCATCATTCAACAGCATCGGTAGACAGGAAGGTCAAAGAACGTCCAGCAATGTTGGGATTTTTCGGGAAGTGGTCGGCATTCAGGATTTCAGTCGCCATAACAGCAATTGGGCGGCACGACACGCCACAATCGGCACATACGAGATAAACAAGGGGAGGCAACGCCAAGTAAAGATAGTGTCAAAATTCATGTGTATATCAAATATAATACACAACACAAACAAAGTTCAGCAAGAAAACATACCTCTTTTTCGATAATATTCAGTTCAAATTTCAAATTGGCAATGTATGTTGGAAACATTTGCATTGTGTGCTCAGTCAACTATTATTTCTACGATTAAAGTTGGTTAATAATGTTTAAAATACAGTAGACTGCCATCAACAGGGTTTTGACCAAGCTTGCAAACATTTGGGTTAAAAATCTTTGAAAAATTAGGATTTTGAAACATATTTACTAGTATGAATAATGAAATGCTATTATTTCTTTGACATACTTCACATACCAAATGTTCAGTATTTGTAAGTCAGCGAAAATCCTGATGAATGACAGATTTTCTTAAAGCTCTTATCAATTGTATGTTTGCATAGAATTGTGATTTTCTAAGGAATATGTCAGAGTTCACCATGAAGAAATTTCATTTCAAATGTGTGAATAAAGTTACTAAAATAGACAATAATGTACCTTTTCTACCTCTGCCAAACGAGGGATAGTTTATGCAGTAAGGCAATTAGACACCATGATATATCCTAAGTAAATCACAAATCTCTATTTGGAAAGTCAATAAATGCATGGCATAAAATTACTAGGTTTGATTCATTGTCAGTTATAAAAAAATAAAAAATACTCCCAGCCAAAAAGAAATAAAGAAAAAGAAAAGAAAAGAGCAAAAAAATAAAATTATTAATAAATTAATTAAAAAATACAGAAAAAACCATTAAACAAATATACAGAATTGAATTTTGAAATAAAAATCCACAAAGCCTAGGTGTAAACAAATAAGAAAAGATATATTCCACAATGGTAAAACGCACACATGAGTTGACTTTCCCCAATATTGGCAATAATTATAATTGAGTTTACATTTTTTCTTTGGAATGATTACTTATAATACAAGTACCAAAAATAATGACAACCCCTAAATACCTGACTACAGAGTTTGCCCAGGCTGCAGTCGGATGGTGCTGCCAGGTCTAGCAAATCTAAAGCAGTTCTAACAATTCCAACACTCAGCTGTGCATTGGCTTTCCTGGTAGATCTACTGACCAACAAGGTGTTGTTTATTGATAACCGAACGTTGAAACCACCATTGAACTCGGTTGAAAATAGGATGTGGGTCTAACCATTGCTCCATTAACTAAATTTCTCACAAAGAAAATGTCATGACATTGATACACCGGGTAATATATCTATGACATATTCAGACTTGTTATTTATCTCTCGATAGCTTTCAAAATTTTAAACAAAACAGGATAAAGGGTCACCAAACTCGAACCACAATGAACCAGCATTATGTTCCTTGAAGAAATTCCCTGTAACAAAGTGATCATTTAGACCACTCTGTGTATCCCAGAGGTTACCCTATATGTCAGTATCAACTTTATTGCAGAGTAATCAAGGCCATTGATTGGCCAGACTGTCTTTGAGAGCAGTCAGTAATCCTTGTTTACAGTATTGGACACAATGGATGGGTGCTATTGGAAGGTGTACCCCCCAGATTTACAGCAATTAGTCTCATATGGACATTGCAGGAATATGCTGCTCAAACAGTGGAATTCAAATAATGTGGCAAATAATTAAAGTTATGCTTCTCTTGTGGACCAGTGTAAAATCAGAGTCTGATTTTGTTTTACTGCAGCACAGTGAGTTATCTGAACTATTTTGAGAATTGACCTCAAACCAAAACGAAAAATGGAATACAACAGGGTTCTTCATTGTATTCATCACTATTCAGTTTAAAGGGAAAACAAATTCACCAGAAATGATATTCATTTCTAATAAATTCATTCACAACAACAACACTATTTATTCACTGTTTAATATATGCACATCACATTTATTACAAACACCTGCTAGCTACTGTTGCCAGACTGAATAGTTTATATCCAGCACCATACAGACTGCAACCCTGGAGGGCAAACACTGTAATCTGAGCCAGCAGGAGGCCAGCAATCTCCCAACTGCGGTGAGTGCTACTGCACCATTCTCACAGTATACACTTGCCAGGTAGCAATGGCTGACCAAAATGCTCCTACTTCCTAATACTAGTATACTCCAGCAAACATATATTCATAAGTTCTGTTATAGCATTATCTGTGCACTCTAGCATAATTTATCCTGGCTTCTCTTGTGCACTATATTTATTGAAGTAAAGATGGTAAACAGGCAACTGGAGGTTATCTGCCATGAATATGTGAAACTTTGGCATTTCGTAGCCAGCTCAGACCAGCTATAACATCGCCTAGATGAAGATCATGTTCCTCCTACCCATCTTGTTTTCTCATGGGGAATAATCACATTTATTACTTGTAAATGAATTACATAAATCTTCCTTCTATAATTTAACTAAAACCATGTGCCTATAAAGTTGAGTTTTATTAGGGAACGACAAAATATATTTTTACCACGAAAGCCAAACAAATTGTAATAAATGAACTCCACCAATTCATTGCAGATAAACAAAAGTTGGCTTTCCAATACCACTTTACAAACCCATAAAACTTACCTATTTCAACCAAGAACTTTCCTACTTAATTTGAAACAAACACCCCATATCCTACCACTGACCTAGATCTACTATTAGTATTACTCCTTTGTATGACTGGGAAACTCATTGAGCACATACCTTGTTTGGTAAATTCCGTTTTGATTCAGAGGCAGGCATGTTTTTCCCCCATTCTTTAACTTCCTTGAAAGCAGCTAGAACATCTACTCTCATGTCGAAAGACAAACCATGAAGCTCGCCCCTACCTTGGTGTGGTGGGGAGGCAAGTATACACAGGTACGGCTGGGAGGGACGGACGGACGGACGGGAAGGGGTGTTGTAGACTCTGGGAGAGGAACACCTCGGTGCCAACACAACAAAATGTGCCAAACTTTTGACGAATCCCCTCTCTCTCGCTAAAGAAAGGTCCGTCTGCACTGCCTATCCTTTTACCCCTTCCCAGAATATCTCCAGCACAGAGCCCACTACAGTTGGCAACTTCGCTGTTCTCCTTGTCCAAACCCCCTGCAAAAGTTCCCTGCGTCTCACAACAGACAAGCTATATATCGGAGACGATGGGGGTGAAACATCATCCAAGCGAGCTATAAATAGGGCCAGAGTTAGGTAGTAGCAGAAGCATCTGCTACAGTCCCCCTCTTCAGTGCCACATGGATGAGCCAACAGACCCAGGGAGAGGGGAACATGGGCCAGAGGGAGGGGGAGGGGAGTGAGAGTAAATTCCTGAGATGTCCCTTCAGATCAAGATGTCTGCAAGCTGTTGGAAGGATGAGTATGGCCCTATCTCCTATATATGCATGCTAAGGCCCTATCTCCTATATATGCATGCTAAGGTGTGCATCGCATCTCCACAATGGTGGGAGGATTGTCTGAGACAGGCAGCGGTGCTCATGGCAAGGAACTACTGGCCTGCTGGTCTTGCTGGTGTTGTGGCTACACACACAACTGAAACGTCCAGTGTCCATGCTGTAAGAGGAAATATGTGCTATTGTAGTCGCCAGCATTCTCATCAAGCTTCCTGTCAGCTGGTGTGGTGTAAAATAGGAGCTTGACATTTTGAGATTGTTTCACGAGTCTTAACTACCATAGATATGGGAATAAGTGCACACCCATGCCAGACTCGGTTGCGACTGGGAATGAAAACAATAAATGCCAGGCTTTTGATGATTCAGCAATAATTTTGTTATGCATATCGTGAATAAAAAAGTATTTATAGAAGAAATGAATACTGCCTTGAATAAAGTTGTTTAATCATGGATTTACATACTAGTATAATGATATATACTAGTATATCAATGGACCTATCCGATAATTCATGAGATAATATTTAAATGAACTAATTTCTGATTAATTCTTTGTTTTTGGTATCAACTATCCCATTTAAAATAAATTAAATTAAATTTTATAAATACTTTCGAATTATTTATGATTTTACCCTCTTCTATTGAAACACGATACATTGTGATAAAGTACGAAGACCAACAATTCCTCAATCAGTGTCACGCGGTTGGTTGTTGGTGGTGAAACATTGTTACAGTTACATAATTAGGAGGTCAGTGTGTTTCAATTTTCCCTAAACAGATTAGATTTGATTCAATTTATAGGTAAGTGTGAAACACTACCAACTTAGCTCTGCCCCTGGAGTACTACTAGTAATTAGCATAATAATGAAGCAAGCCAGGAGGTTACAGCAGGGAGATTAAAGGGGCGTATCTCTCACTGAACTCTTGAACTGCTCACGAATAGTCATATGAATTTTGTCCACATTTATAACCTGCGTTTCCTGTAATTGAGAGGCATGCAAATTGTTTTCTCCAGTGCTGAATTCATGATGGTTTGAGGGGTTTTTGATTGTTCAATCTCGAAAGAAATACAAAACTTAATTTTATATAATTAGAACAGAAAAAAACACCTAAAATACCAAAGTAAAATTACATATATATAAAGTTCCCACGTTTATGATATTCACGATGAAGCAGGTTTGTAAACTTCAAATATTAATATGAATTATTATTAGTATGATGTTGAGCTGGTACTACTATCAAACAAATGTCTGCAGGTCTCTAACATATACCACTGTCTGTTTATCGCTAGTACATTGGTAACTGTCTCAGTAATCATGGTATAATGGGAGCCGTAATCATGGGCGGGACACTAATTATATTGACAATTTTAATTACAGGAACAATCTATCTATATTACGTTTAGGCGAAACTGTGTCTGATTGACAATCTCAAAAGGAAATGTTTATTTACTGATCTCGTATTATCATTGATATTGTTAAGATATGGTAAGAAAAGTAAAAGGATACCTTTTAGTCCACAGCCTCTATAAGTCGGGTGTCCAAACCTTGGACATGTGTGAAATAAAACCCTCTGTGCATATTCCAGAGCACTCGAGTTGAGCTGACGACCCATTGAAGAAGAAAAGTTCAAGTTGCAATATTGGGAGATTTTGTGATATTGGGAGTACACGGTCGCCAGTCTGTACATATCGTAAAGCCGCAAATTAGAATTTCCGTCAAATTTGCGTTGATGGTGTAGAGGTGTCGTTCAAAATCAAGGACCACACTTGTTGATTGGTAGAAATGCGTTCAATTTCCGCACAGAAAGCTGGGGCACAATGTCCATCACTACGCATTGCCAGTCAGCAAACTCACTGTTCCAAGGTTGAGACAAATATCAGTTTACACACAATCGTAATAAGTTTTGGATTTGTACTCAAATTCAGACATTCCAAAACCTTATTTTCCAAATCAAAAACATTGTGTTAATATAGTATTTAATTAAAATTTGATCCGACTTGAAACTGTACTATATGAAGGATACACAATTACTATAAAATCCCTTTCGAAATGTTAGAAAATGAATGTTTAATTGTAGAAGCTAGATCGGTTACAGAAATGACTAAATTGGATTCCATCACTGTTTTGTAGATGCATGGGAAGAGTAACATTTTAGAAAAGTTGGCTAGTATTACTAATATTAATTAATGGATCTTAATTATATAATACTCCAATCAATATAAATAAATCCCAAAGTCTATTCCAACATTCAGTTGCGAGCACCAATGAAATTATTCAACTAGCAAATTGAAAACTGAATGAGATGAATTATATTCAACTGCGTTATGGAGATATATGAGAACGCATGGTATCCATGTTGATGTGGTATCCAACACTCTTCGCTACAGGTTTTAGAGATAGGGCCGGTGAGGGACACCTTCATTTTCCACTGGCGACAAAATGTCCCACAACCCCGACTCGTCACTTAGATAATCCATCCAGGAACAGATTAATCCGGCCTGTATTCAAGCGCACTCGTTGGAGAAGAGCAACTCGTATACATGTTAAAAACACAGCACAAGTATACTGTCACTGGGGCTAGTGACAAAAAGGAAAAGGATGTCACACAGAAAATCCACGATAAAGCACAAGCAGGAGGACAGATGTATTACACCGTTGTAGCTGGCATGTTGACGGCGGCACAGAATTATTTAATCGGTATCCGCATGTAGTGATCTCACACCGTGGGACAGGACTGACACACAGACTGGAGATGAAGTATTTGTGAACTACTAGTAACTGCGCGGCAGGCTTGTTTCCCAATTAGCTGTAACCTAGTTCAGAATTCGCAGCGACTGCCGTTTGGACCTCTCCCCCACTCTTGTCTGTTCCTGGGGGGTAAGCTTCCCCGAGTGTCCGAATGTGAACAGTTCATGATTAGAATGGGACGGAGCCTCATGCCAGCACTCAACTGCATAGCAACTCGTGGATGTGGGACCAGAAAACAAACTCCAGAACCGAGATGTAATAATATGTACACACTCGCACATCAGACCATATATATTTATCACATGATTATGTATTTAAATATTGATCACAGTTCATCCGATTATGAAAATGCTTTACGGAGGAAGTCATCTATTCACATGGATTCGGGAAGACAGTATTGTTTCACGGTCATGCTTCAGACATTCGACATCCAGTCATGCACAAACCCCCGACAGATGCACAGCGTTAACGGTATACATCGTATAATACAATTTCTTAATGTTGGTTATCTGTTCCGGAAGGCTGGAAGGCTGGAAGTCTCCAGTAGTGATGCCGAGTCCTGGCAAGAAATGGATTAAACTGGCAAGTGCTCTCACTCATGAGTCAACAGTTGGTTCAATGAAACTCATCAATATCTGGATTAATTGTGTCTCTCGCTCGGCAAGTGGCGCCCCCCTTGCCAGCCGCTGCGACATGCATCTCCTCATATTGCGCCCTCGTCACTTTTACAAATCCACATTTCCCACTCCCCCCACATTAACACTTATGCATGGAAGCTATGGATGGGGGCCAATACTGTCCCCCCCCCATCTCTAACCAGTGTAACCAATCAATACTCTCTCTCTCTCCCTCTAAAGCTAGGTTGACTGAGCACTCTGATAGCCAAGGCAAAGGTTCCCTGCATACATTGCCGCAAGGTCGGAACAGATAATGGGGGAAATATTTTCCCCAAATGCATAAAAATCTGAAAATTTTGTCACTGTAATTTTTGTGTGTGGTAAAGTTGTTCGCTCAAACAGGACCCACAGATAGGGTAATGTCATCCCAGCATCACTTGTATGCATGGTCCATGGCCATTACCCTGTCATAGCTGGGAGGACTATTTGACGTCAGTCTTCCCCTTCATCGCCTAAACACAGCCACCACCAAATCAGCTTGCTGCTTTTCGTTTTTTTTGTGGATTTTTTTTGTTCCTTGTGTCTGTCTTCTAATCACATGTATATACAGGATCTTGTGAATGTGGCTCAACTATCAGTAGACGGGCATATACTTACGTTCATCATGCAATGTATACATGTATACACTTACCTGCATTCGTGTGGTCAACATATGCATACATTAGAGTGACAACAGTCGCAGTATAGCAACTTGTTGCATGTTGGGTTTTTTTAATTGGGAGGTTTTTACAGTCGCCTTCCAGCGTGGCTGATATCGGCAGACTGGTAGTGTAGTAGTGTATACAGTATGTGGTGTTTGTTACTAGTTGGACATTACATGTGTTGGAAGATCGAATCATTATATTTCAATAAAGCTGAATTTGGAGAGAAAAAAGTTCCAGAATGAAAGACTTTCGTTTGTTACCTTTTTTGTTAGTGAAAAATGTATTAAGAGTTTAGGTTTAAACATATTTGGGGATCATCACAAAAAATTACACCTCTGTTGACAACATTTCTAGAATAGAGCTGAGCTCGTTTGTCTGTGTTTCCGTGTGTACAGCTTATTAATAATGATTATTGTGATATTTGTCATACTGGATTCATTGAAGTCGGACATCAAACATCAAAATATGTTCCTGGTGCATGGCTGTTGAACTTACTGTACAAAACTTATATTTTCCATAATGTTGTTGTTGTTAATTGGGGTATAAAGCCGCTTTCAAGAACGGGCTCATATCATGGCTTGTATGCAGTGTATGCATGTGTGTTTTTGTGTGTGTATATGACTGCTTGGGCCAGTCTGGGTATTTCACCAGTCTTTATAGTGGTAGTTCACTGGAATATCATGCCACAGTTAACATGGATACTCCACTCAGAAAACATTATACTGACTCCGAGTAGACCAGTCCTTGCTTTACCCCTTTAATGCTGTGCGCCAAGCAGGGGAACACTAAGTACCACATTTTAACGTCTTTTGGTATGACGCCGCCAGGGATTCGAACCCACGACCTTCCGCTCTCCGGGCCGACGCTCTAACCACTATGCCACGGAGGCGTTTTTCCATAATGTGATGAACATTGTTTCTAAAACAACAAGTGCCATGTGATGTTTAAAATGTCTAAAACTGGTATTACTTATGGCAGAGTGATCTACAGGTAGATTCTAAATTAGTTTCTAGCAATTTACATAGTGGACAGTGTTTTTGAGATGATCCCTTAAAAAAAAAAGAGCCAAATTTGTATACTACTACTACTACTACTAGTACTACTACTAGTATGTTGTTTAAGACATATTTTACCTAACATTTCCTTTTCCATTGTATGCATTTTTTGTTGTAATTTCAAGACTAATAATGTTGTGTTTCTGTGATGCAGTCTTTCTGTGTGATCATCATCTCTGCCAAATACAAACCTGTTTGTTTCCCCTTTACCCAACTGCCCCAAACAGTTCCCTCTAAAGCACTCGAGAAACGAGACACTGCTCCTACGTCACTACAACTGCGTAACGTGCCACGTGTACTTGCTAACTACACTGGCAACGAGCGTGTTAAAGGTGCAACACCTACCCGACTTGTTCCGGAGGTGTACGACCGTCGATTCCTGCGCTGTCGGTGGTGTCTGTGCCGGTGCCTGCGGCTGCTGCCCGAACGGAACCGCGAGCCGTGTTCCGAGTCGCGGGGGTGGTGGTTCCCACGGCTCGAGTGGTGGCTGGGGCTGAGGGACCGGGACTGCGAATGGGACCGGTCGCGGTGCCGGGGACGGCGGTTCCTGCGTCGCTCCGGACTCACGCAGCTGCAACAGGAAGTAGTTTTTAATACCAATAAAACGTCAGTCTATACAACTTATATATATGAAGGGTTATGTGCTAAAATATAATCATTATCAGTGGAAAGCGCGATCCATTCTGCATGCATCCATCGGTATAAGCAGTGTATGTAGTATGCGGTTAGACATGGCTATTTCAAAATAACATAAGACAGAAAACGTTTTTGGCTCTCCTGAAAAGTTCGAAAAGGTTGTTGTTGTCAATTGGGGTTTAAAGCCGCTTTCAAGAACGTGCTCGTATCAGTGCTTGTATGCAGTGTATGCATGTGTGTACATGTGTGTATGTGTATATGACTGCTTGTGCCAGTCTGGGTATTTCACCAGTCTATATAGTGCTAGTTCACTGAAATATTACTCCGCACTTAGAACATGGATACTAGTACTCCACTCAGACACATTATACTGACTCCAAGCCGAACAGTGCTTGCTTTATCCCTTTTAATGCTGAGCGCCAAGCAGGGAAACAGCAAGTACCATCTTTTAACGTCTGTTGGTATGACACGGCTGAGGATTTGATCCCACGACCTTCCGCTCTCTGGGCCGACACAGTGTACTTCGTGTACATTTCAACAGCTTTACGTGTCTCAGCATACTGCTACTTGGAAAGCTATTATTCAACCATCAACCATGGATTAACTATGATCAGATAGATTTCAGATAAAATGCAGCACTTGGAAATATGTAATGGAACACTACCCACATTTAATAAATAATCACACCTGTAGGCTGTAGATGGTTTTCCGCATTGATTTTTAAAAAAAAATACTAAACCTGATCATTCACCAGTTTTGCACAATATTCTCTGAATTACCAGACCAACTGTGCAAGTTGTAACCCACTCCATTTCTCATTACAGTCATACAGATACAAAAGGTAAACTATAAATCACCCATTCCCTAAATAAATTTCCAAATTGTTAATGCCGATCATAGGCTATGGTGTTGTTGTTGTTGTTGTTAATTGGGGCTGAAAGCGGCTATTGTGTTTAAAATTAAAGTCATGTTCAAGAACATGCTATGAATATCATGGCTGTATAAATGTGTAGTGTATGCATTATGACTGCTTGTCCTATAGACTATAGTGCTAGTTCACTGGAATATCATTCCGCAGTTTGAACATGGATACCCCACTCTGACACATTATACTGACTCCGAGCCGGCCAGTCCTTGCTTTACCTCTTTTAATGCTGAGCGCCAAGCAGAGGAACATAAAGTACCATCTTTTAACATCTTTTGGAATGAGGCGACCAATTTAAAAAACTTCCATAAAAGTAGATTTCAGTGGACACTAAAGTAAAACATAACCTTATGACCTTGTACAAGTTGTAGGTTTTTAAAGTCCCAGATCAATATTTAAGCTCAGAAGGCAACTTGTACAACTACAAGGTCAATATTTAAGCTCAGAAGGCTGGAGGTCCCCAAAAACTCTTATATATGGTGAAAATTGTAATTAGTATGGCTGAGATATTGTATTTTTACACTCTCCATTCAGTTATCATTGAGAATGCGAACATTTGTCAAAGGTAAAAGTTCACAGTGGGCTATAAAGATTGTTGTTGTTGTTGTTGAATTGGTGTTTAAAGCCGCTTTCAAGATAATTTGCTCTCACATCACATCACAGCTGGAGTAATAAAGATAAAAGATCATAGCTGGTAGCTATTATATTATTAATCTAAATGCGCAATGTACCAAATTTGGAGTAATTCAGACAAAATGTGTGCATGATAACGGACAAACTTGTGAACTTTCACCTATTACAAAGGTCATTATCATATATATGCCTATATTAAATTGCTAGAATGATTCATTTGAAGCATCCTCTCTGCAATGCTAGTCATTACTAGACTAGCATTAAATTACATGTATAGTTTTACTCTCAACCGATAGTTGTGGGAAATCTGGACAAATATTTGTGTAGACCTACAGGTACTAAGCAGATGTTGAAGCACTATAGGTATATAAATAGCTAGAACTAGAAGCTTATCTCTCTCGCCCCCTCTCTCATTCTCCATCACATATGGTATGTCTTTTACTAGTTTTAGAATCCACACTACACTGAAAACTAGAAATCTGGCACAGAGCCAAACAGCCCTGCCCAGAAACCAACTGGATATATATATATTATAATATATGTTAATGAGCTGCTGGTATATTCTTGTCAACACAGGAACGCTGGCAAGGAACAAGGGAGACTATTTGTAATGAATACCACTTTCAAATATTGGCAAGCACTGAAGAGTTGTGTTTCCCTGTTTCTGCCACGAATCACAGATTCACTCTGTTCATGACATTTATCTTGCGATCACTCATTTAAAGGCCAAGATCACTAGAGTGTTTTTATTGCAGGGTTTAAACTCACACGGAATCCTGTGTATTTGACACATTTTAAATCATTAATGGGACAAAATACTCCCTCCTCAACACCTGTTGTGTCACATTTGACAGCTTTTCAAAGTTATGATGAACAGTTAAACTTAAACTACTAGTATGCAGAATTGTTCTATCAGTTTAACAAATTCTGGCAAGCTCATTTATTATCGAGTTCACGTTGATTATAAACCAAAAGCGGACTTACCAATTGGTAGTTACAGTACTAGTAGGCAGTACAACTAAATTTTAAGACTACCATAACACAAGGTTGTTTACAAATTACAGCCAATCAGCGGCACTTGTCTGGGCATGCCTCACCTCTATTTATACCGCAAGGTTGTTAGCAACATTTTAAACGTTTGAAGAAACAAACTGAATTGTATTCATTTTTCAAATATGGACGTACAGACTTTACGGAGGATATCCAATAAACAGAATGACGAAACTAATATCTATCTAGTCTAGATTCTAGACGAGTCTAATTAATGCTATCATTAACAGATCTGGCGAGCGTGTATCTATGTATTTATACCGTGATGTTGTTGGTACCTAGAAATACTAGTAAAATGGGTTGGATTAGTTTTTCAAATAATGACAGAGATATTGTGAGGACAGTGAACAGTCAGTCATCATTCAGGACTCATTTTGTTTAGGTCTATGGAATACTAGTCATACGACTCTTAAAACAATGCAGTCCCA
>JAULBO010145417.1:0-10000 GCA_032355325.1 Clypeosectus delectus
GACGTCACTCCGTTGGATACGTGAAAATATCCAATGGGCGTATCCAACTCCCAGGAGCCATATTATGTGATAAAGTAGTATATCCAGTTTGATAATCGCAATGTTGGAAGTGAGCATGAGGTCAAAGGCTTTAAAGCAAATTTGAAAACTCTAAATATAACTTATATTCTATGAAATAGAAAGTAATACCAGTAGATAGTTATGGGGATATGTTGCCATAAATATAGACATTAATACCAATGTACGGTTCTGGGAATATGGTGCGATAAATATTATGCATTAATACCACTGCAGTGAATAGTCAATGCCAGTGTTGTCATAACTATATACATACATTAATACCACTGAATAGTTCTTGGCATATGGTGCGATAACTGTGGACAAGTATACCAATGTATAGTTACAGAGATACGCTGCCAAACAATATTTCTGCATTCTGTTGTAACCTTAAGACTAACACAAGCTAATGCCAGTCAAGGTTCCAGGTTAAATATTATATATTTATAGTAGTCAGTGATCGTCGATCGTTCGTTCGATATGATTCTCACAAATCTGTAATCACCATGACCAGAGTACCGTCAGTTTGACAATACGTTGAACTTGCTCTTATGTTATGTACTAGTGTTATATAATTTCATTTCTTGCAAGTTTAATTAAACATGGTAAGTAATTACAATATAAACAATAACGAATTATCTCTTTCTCTCTCTCTATGTATGTTTATGTGTGTGCGGGATTTCTGTGTGTGTGTGTGTGTGTGTGTGTGTGCGTGTGTGTCTGTGTGTGTGTGTGTGTGTGTGTGTCTGTGTTGAGAGAGAGAGAGGGAGAGATAGGGAGAGAGGGGGAGGGAGAGGGATGGAGCGAGAGAGGAGGGAGGTTTGGATTTATACAAGAATATGAGGCAAAAGATACTTTCCAAAGTTATAAAGGATCGTGCAAAATTAATGGGAAATGCTATCCATTGCTTACAGAAAGGTACATAATTAGCATAGTTTTAAATCACTACCAGGATTAATGCACATTTAATTATTTAACTAATCGTAACGTTGTTAGCAACAAACGCTCTATGTACAGCATACTTAACAAATGCGCTTCTATGGTTAGGGATTTTTAAACGTGGATCTAATTGCACACGCAGATTAGCTCAATAAGCCCAGTAAGTATTTCCTACTGGAACTAAAAACTTAATATTTTCTTTATTAATAAGCATCATTTTAAAGCCATTCAACACGTGGTACAGTTTGAGACGTATCAGTTGTCAGCTTTGCACTTGTAGTTGGCAGTTATGCTGATAGAGGCGAACCGATGGACAAAACTCCCATGAAGGCAACGTATATACATTAGTTCAGGTATACCCATAGCTTATGGATCCCTATAGTAAGAACTGACAAGCTCCTTGCCGTAATGAAGAATACATCGTCTAACTCGTAATGCTGATGAATACTTTGGAAGAAGTGTGTATGCAACTAACGCATAATGAATAGCTCAGCAGAACGTGTACGAAACAGACGGAGACATAGTCATATATCTGTATTATACCAAGATACTATACTGCCAAGTACACAGAGAGTACGGCAGAACTCACGAGTCACGCCACGTCCAAGGACGATAACTCTATACGATATAGGTATTACAGGAGGGGTGGTTGGTAATTTTGAAATCGTGATTGGTTTGGTTTAAACATATTTTATTCATCGGAATGGGATAGAAACAAATTATCCAACGTACGTCTCGAATCATAGTTTATAGAAGGCGCTGTCGATATAATTACTTTGCAATGAAGACTGTTTCGTATTTAGTTTGTAGTATAATCGCGAGTGTGTGGACTTTATGTAGGCTATACAATACAGTTCAATAAGGACATAACGGAAAATGAACACTTAATTTATACTGTATTTCAATGTCTTCTCCGCAATGTAATAAGTGTGTCAATCGAGAGAGGCAAACCACACACACTATTATACGTGTTTCATTATCCACGTGCATACCACCCTTGAAGTTTAGCAAGGTATTGATATGTCTTTATCGTGAGTAAAGCAGGTGTGAATTCGCTTCAGGTGTGCACCGCATCTCGAAGTGGTCCACCTTCGTACGAGTTCCGGGAGAAGATTTCTGCCAGACCCGAGTGCGAATTGTCCTCTGCTCGCTCCAAGCTTACCGCTCGTTGCAACAGGAGCGCGCGCGATGAGCGAACTCGGTCTGGAAGCAATGCAACAGGTTGCTGCGCTCTCCGACATGATGTAAAAGCGCTCAGCTGCCATCCCCTGTTGGAAGATTAGCAAGAAGTGATCGACACTAAAGCGCTTTTACCTGAACTGTACTGACTGCGGCAAACGAGAGTGAAACCACAACTAACAGAAGCCGCTTGGCGAGGTCACCTATAGCGCTTTCAAGTCGCTCGTTTTCGTACTGTCCCTCAGCAGGAAGTTATCGTTCACAAGATGGGAATGTGATCACACAGAACTGGGAGACGGCCAGAGAAACCTTCGTAGTTTGTCTTCAGGGAAGCATGGGAGCTTAGACACGCGATTAAGAAGTAAACACATTCAACCAGACGAATACTGACATTGAATACCAACTGAAAGCATAATTATTTACAAAGATATTTTACATTTTGATTGGGAGTAGGTTGCGTGGACTCTATTAAAGCGTCTTAGACTTGGACATGTTCACGTGGTTATTGTGTTAGATGACTATGAGATATGACAAGTAAATATTACCGATTGAAAGAAGGATACAAGAGTAAAAGGACGAGGGTTAGGTTGGGTGAGGTTATTAGTAGTTAAATGATTAATGAATCAGTCTACATATTTCCATCGTATACGACAAGTTGCCGTATTCTTGTCTCAAGTTGACTTTGCCCATTCAAAGACATCGCGGTTGTAACTTGGGAGATGTTCGTCAACTGTCGACAGAAGACATCAGATCTGCGTCAGTATTCGGGTTGAGCGGAGAGAGAGAGAAACGAGACGACCCGTCATCTCGCCAGCCAGCTGTTGCGGTGAGACTTCGTAGATAAATGAGTACGCCCTGTGGCTAACGGCACCCAGGGAAACAGTATTACCAGCGGAGTGTGAAAGCGATCAGATAAGGGCACTGGATGTAGATGCGTCTAACACAGTGTTCCTCTTTGCTACCTCTCTCGTCTACAGTTGTGAACATGGAACAGAAACCAGATTGCCCCTGGCAATGCAGACTAGTTCTCTCGGCAAGTGCATGTCTCGTGATTTTGGCAACACGAATTACATACTAGCACATGCCTAGATCAGCGGAGAGTGGTATATTCTGTAGTAAACTTCACCTGCTACCTCTATATTGTACAGACGTGGACACATTTATACATGTATGTGTCAAGTCTTTGAATATGAGACTATGAGACTGTGATATCAAAACGAGTGAAGTTAGTATGTTAATTGTTATTACGTGTAGAGAATTGAAACTGTGGCCTCCTGAAGCTGTTTTACCACCGTATGCTCGTATAATGACCTTGACCTCGTATGAAATTGAGATGTCTTCCAATTCAGTCATACGTACTGAAGATTGGCTGCCTTCTGTGCATCGCATCAATGGACATACATTGCCAGCTCAATCCTGGTAGAATAAGCAGCAACGATGAAGCATGCTAGGATATAGCTAGCTATTCATGTGTGACCTGAACAGGGTGTACACATTGTCTGAGGCACAACGTGTCCATCGTAATCATATCAATCTACTTGCCGAGACATCATGGACAAACCAAAAACCATCACGATGGTGGAACATATTTCTGCAATGACGGAATATTCAGTTATCAGTTAATGACTTAACCACAACAGAATTAAGAGACCATGGCTCAAACTGTAAATTATTAGAGAGCACTGCATGTACCCATAGAGAGCACTGCGGTAAATATTAATCGTTATGCTAGCTACGTCACTATGGCATGCTTGCGAAGGTCATATATAGCAAGGTCAGCCGTAGAAGGAACACATGCATAATTATTCTACATCCTGTATGCTGATTACCATTCAAACTATTGTTCTTCTATTGTGTCTACTATTGGACGCTACCTTATCACATACATGTACACTTGTGATCAATGTATTATAATTTTAAGTTAATTATTGTGTGTTTTTTTGTTTTTTATAGAGTACTAGTATTCTAAACTTTTGGAATGTAGTTTATAGAATGATCGTAAGTTAATGACCATATTTCTTTATCAAGTGAAAAAAACCTCTTTTCATGTATGAAACTAAGCACATCAGCGCAATGACATTTGACGAGATTATACAAATAAATTGTGATCCAGTGTTCAGCAAAACCAGCACCAGACTAGAAATTGGAGTAGACAGCGTACATTATCGGCTATCTTCACCGGGCTCAATCCACTGATCTGCTGCGTCACTTCACCACGGCAAGGCCGAATCACTGCGGCGGAGGAATACGACCGCTGCTGCCCTACCGAAAACAGCCATTAGCGCCGAAGGGAGGTCCTCTTTCATCTCCAATAGAAACAATAAACACAGAAGTATATGGGCCAAGACCTCGACACACACGTTAAACAAGCTATACGTTAGAACGCAACTACGATAAGGTCTTTACCTCGAGTACAACGCCACTATGATAAGGTCAAGTTGTTTCGTGATAATCGAGCTAAGACGTAATTTTCTGTAGTGTGTAGTGAAATTTAATGAATGTGGCCGGATGTTCTCAGATATGCGGATGAGCTTCGTGTGGCGTGTGTTGTTTTCAAGTGATACTTTCCATGAATTTATATTAATTTAGTGCGGGTGGTATTAAACACAGAGTGGAGAGCGTTGGACTTCTTTGACAAAGGCTCCGGCATGAAATTGAATCCCGCCTGAAGACCCGCGGTTATGCTAAAATGAACTGTCCTTAATGTGGCACAAGGTCTCGTTCATTGTACGGTAGACAGCTAAAGTTGCAAGTTAAGAATGATCGGGCTCGGAGAGTAGTCGGATGGGTGACCAAAAATAACCTGAGAGCATCTAGGATTCAGTCCTGCGCGATAGGAAACATAAGTTGAAAATCTTGTGGTGTCACCTTAGGCAAGTGTCTTAATTAGTTCGATGGTGCCTCTATTCACCCAGTAAGAAAATGGGTACCCGGTAGGAAGATATGGTGATATGAATGCTAACCTGCACCACGGTAGCTTGGATTGTATACTTGAGAAGGAAACCGAGTGCACAGTGATCCATTGACCGGGGGGGGGGTAATAGTACATGTACGCGAGTGGTTTGAAATTGGCGCTATATAAATGTACAATTATTATTATTATTATTATTATTATTGTGAACATGCAGCTATTATCCTTTACTCGTATGTGTCAGTCAGTGTTCGCAGGTTCACTCCAACATTCAGCGTTACGGATGTTTCCGGTGTTCTCCTGCTCTAAACTGCTATGAATACAACAATCTTGAAAGCGGCTCTAAATTTAATAATATTAATAATTATTTAAAAAAATAAATATTCACATTAAAATTAATAATATGTACCTGATCGAATTACATGTTCAAACATTGCAGGATGTTACCATTACAATGTATATGTTAGTGTACACATGCACGTAACTAGTCAACTGGATTTAATGACAAACTCCATTGTATATGACACATCCGGTTTGTTTCCTTCAACAGGGAGAAGGTTATAAAGTAGTTCGCGACATTACCATGGGTGTAAAATGGCAGTGTGTTTGTAATAACCCACACTCGATAACATAATACTTAAGTCAATACCGACAATACATACAACCGATGATAATGATAACACTTCCTTAAGGCAATAACGCAGATAACATATAATTATTGCAACAACGATAACACGTATTGAAGGTATTACAGATAGCGAATATGTAAGGTAATTCGTATATTAGGCAACCTTGCAAAATACATTCCACCGCCAACGTGCAGAGAACGCGCACACGAAGACCGCAGTATCTACGTTTGCTATGCTAGTATAACTTTCCCTGTATTACTACAATCGACTTCTTATTTGCAGACGTCGAAGTTAGAACGCGCTTCATCTCGGATAAACCAGTCAATGAAGTGAAGACCTGTTTTGTCTGCGGTTAAGTTGTTTTCAGAATTAGTTTAACACGTTGATATTGGAGATTGAGCCCCGAGCAATCCTATCTGAAATCTCTTTTTCACAAATATCGGAACTAACCACCGCATCCACGGAAGTTGGCAGAGATTCAAGTCGTCCACCGACTGATTAGGTCTAGACTTGAGGAGTCGTTATACAAAGTAAATTATACGACAATTACTTAATACTAGTACTAGTATGCTAGGATAGCTCGTGGTACAACTACTTGGTGATAAAGTGCATAATTTCAAGCTAGAAAGCATACTATATTTCCATATACTGTACATGTAAATCATGAATTCTTGTATGCAAGATAACAAAATTTAAATTCAGTGGTACTGTAATATGTCATGGTTACACCAACCGTTTAGTTGTAGGACCAGTAGAACCAACAACAACTAGTATGTTATAAGTATTACATACACGAGTAAGTGTACATGTATTAGGATTTCTTAAAATATCTATTTATTTGCGTATATGCACAACCATATTGAATGATAAATGTAACATATGAGCATCAATCATTGAATTTCTTTTTCTACAGAAGGTATCGCTTGTGTTATATCTGCTCATGTCATTCAGCATATTGATATCTTCACTATTATCCACTGTGAAGCAATACCGTGAGCATGAATTCACTCAGATGTAGAACATATAGCTGCATATTATCTCCTACAGTATACTGTACATGTATCTTCACAGGAAAGTTCAAGTGTGTTGTTTTTCTGTGAACGAACATGATATATGCATGCGGTTTTATTTAATAGCAACGTAAACAAAATACGATGGAAAATAAAAATGATTCCTGCTGGCCATTTTATATTTGAAGAGTTTCATGAGTGTTTTAAAAACCCGTAACAACATGAGACATATAGCAATTATGGGTTAATCACATGGGCCACTTTCCTATCCATTCTGTAATAATTTTACAACCAGATAGTTTCAACTGAGTATTTAATTCTTTTTTAAAGAGCATATACAGTGTAATGGATATATATTAGCTCGCACCACATATATGTGTTATACTTTATTTTGGTATGGATATAATAAGGTACATGTACATGTATTCGAAAGGCCAAGCACGATTTTAACATACAACATACAACACACATTCTCAATCGTCGACGATGGTAGTTGGTTTTCTATCTGACTGTGAAGAGTGTACGGTGACTATGTCCTAAGTGTTCTTCCACACACAGGTCCCGTGTACCTCTATTTGAACGCGTTAGATGGTTGTAATAGTACGCCATGGAAACAGCGTGTGCTCGCTAGGCATCAGCGAGTCAGCCTCACGTGCCCCCACAACACGTCCCTGCAGGAGCGAACGTAGACGCTGTCGCTACATTAAAACGCAACACTTATTGGCCCACTAATACAGGGAGGTCAAAGGTTGGAATATGTAGCACTTAGCGGAACACTGAAACGAACAGCAGTAATTACAAATTAACAAAAATTCAGCGAACCTGTTAGTCATAAAAGTGATGTTTTCTTCAACCGCTGTGGTAACCGACGAGTTATTGAAATTAATATAGTGTCGCTATCTGTTGGGTCTCTGCGAAACCTGTAAAAACGGACGTCTAATGGCGGGATTCCTCTGTATTTCGCCAGTAACCCCCTCCCCCACAACCACCACACATTCAAAATCAAAAAGTTAAAATTAAAAATTAAAATTAAAATCGACATTTTGAGAAATTTACACAAGACAAACCGGATTTGAGTTTTCACCTCGACGTTATGAATGTATGAATATGAGTATAACGTATGATAAGTTTAGAAACTGTTTAAGAGGTGAAATTGTTTTATTCCAGAAGTTGATAATTTTACTGATGTGGGAAAGTTTGTCGTACTTTTTAGCCATATTTAATGTTATAAATTATGTGCCAAAACATGTTTTTGTTTGCCAGCAGGTGTCTATTATATTAATAATGTGTATATGAATTAGAGATGCTTTCAAATACTGGTAGTTACTGCATACTTTTATACCGATAACACAGTCTCTCATAATTCTTAAAGAATGACTTGTCTATACTGTATTATTTGTATGTATTTATGTAACTGTTAATGATGTATTGTATACACAAGGCGAGACGTTAATAAAGAAATGTCTGACTGTCTGAATCATTATACACATTGTCAACTGTCTGTCCATCGCAATGTCCATAACGTTTCCAGAAGAAGAACATGACCATGAGCTGAATGTTGGCTAGACTATCAATAGTCTCAGAGGGTTAAAGTAAATTAAATTTTAATAAATTATACTGATGGGTATACTCTCGCAGGGACGTGAAACAACAAATCATTCATTCATTCATTCATTGATGGGTATACTATTTATATGAAAAGAGCCTCTGAAAATGTTTCTAGACTTGCTTTTGTTCATGGGAGATATTTGGAATATGAGTATTTGGTGTGGAACAGGGTCTGTGACACAGACTAAAGGTTGGCTAACTGAAAGAAATCCCCGTGGGATCGTACCATACAACATAATGAGTATTATTTACAGTAATAAGTTTTCAACAAATTGTTTGAATAAACTCTGTTAAAGAGTCAAACGTATATTCACAGGCATAATACATTATTAAGTAAAATGCATTGGACTGTCGAGAAGAAAACACAATCATCTCCTTGGACATCAGTATTAAATCATCCCGTTGACAATTCTTATACATATTTTCAAGAATAAAATGTGTTCAATGAATACCTGCTAGGTATGCAATTTTACACCAAAGTCCAGGAAATCATCAATGTTGTATTTGAGATTTACATAGTTATAATGCGCCTCTATTACACAGATAGCGTGGGCCGCTCATGATAACCTTCCTTCAGATAACAAATGTGCTATTCTGGTGAAGTTTGCAAATTCTCTACACAGAACTGTTGCATCGACAACCTAAAAAAAAATACGAATCATTAATAAAGCAATTCTGATTCTCGATTTAGCTTTAGGAGTTGTTCCCCGTTGTTCTGATAATTTAAATATAGATAAGGTTTAGTTTAAGCTTCATTACATTAAACAAAAATCTGTATGTGGTATAAAGAGCCTTTGAACAGGCTTTTAGCATGAATAGGGAGCTATATACATATGGTATATATATATACACACTAGTATACTAAATTAGTATTAGACTAGAATTGGCATAGCACTAGTCCATTGGTATCCATACTTACCACTAGTCCGAGATTACGCTACACCACTAGTCCAAGGTTATCCTTATGTCATAACAACAGGAATGTAAACTGTTTCTATAATGAGTAGGTAAAGAATCTGTAGAATTCAAATGTCGATGCACCCAGGGTCATCGTAACCTACTCCACAGTGTATATTATACCTGTATGTTCTAATGCAACTCACACTGTTTGTTTACAGTACTGTTCTTTAAGTCTGCAAACATGTGAGGTGTCCTAATCACATGCTTTGAGTACGAATGTTTCTTTCTCGTGCACGCTGGCATCGAACTGTGCACGGAATTAGCAGCTACGGTGTCGGTATTGACATACATTCCCAGTGATCAGACAATACGTTCTCGTTTAAAAGAAAGAAGAAGTCAAGGTTGCAACATGTGTTCTACATTATTGGTAGCAGGCGTCCAACTTGCCTCTAGCCAAGGTCAAGGCCGTAAAATGTGCACTACTATATCGATGTAGCAGACGTCCAACTCGACACTAGCCAAGGTCAAGGCCGGTAAAATGTGCACTGCTCTATCGGAGCAGCAGAAGTCCAACTCGATACTAGCCAATGTCAAGGCCGTAAAAGGTACACTACTATATCGGGGTAGCAGACGTCCAACTCGACACAAGCCAATGTCAAGGCCGTAAAAGGTCCACTATTCTATCGGGGTAGCAGACGTCCACCTCGACACTAGCCAAGGTCAAGGCTGCAACATGTGTACTACTCTCGTATACTACAGACGTCCAA
>JAULBO010145528.1:0-15119 GCA_032355325.1 Clypeosectus delectus
CCCCCCCCCCCCCACCACCCCCCCCTCCCCCCCCACCCCCAGCCCCTCCCCCACCACCACCACGCCCCCCACCACCACCACCACCCCCACCACCGGGCCCTCCACCACCACCACCACCAGCCCCTCCACCAGCACCACCTGGCCCTCCACCACCACCAGTCCCTCCACCGCCACCACCAGGCCCTCCACCACCACCACGCCCTCCACCACCACCACCACCACCACCACCAGGCCCTCCACCACCACCACCACCAGGCCCTACACCACCACCCCCCCCGCCACCCCCCCCACCCCCCCCTCCCCCCCCCCCCCCCCCCCCCAAGCCTGTGGCTCCCTCTGTATGGGTTGCAGTAGTCCACCATAGGGCGCTGGTCACCTGTCAATACAGTCGCCATGGCAAACATTCCAGTCGATAGGTAGAGTAGTGAGTTCCTGGTAGGTACATAAAAACAAGAAGTCTGACAGCTGGCAGTACACTAGCTGGATGTAGGAAGAAAGGGCTGGCCAGTAATCAATGGGCAGATTGTGTTGTCACGGTTGTAAGACACTAGAATAATGGGGATAAAGGATATATCGGCCCTGCATAATACAGATTTGCATAGATAATGTAGAGACGAGAGAGAACAGGCATGCGGACACATGTGACATAACTGAGTTAGATCGATGGTTGATGTTGAAGAAAGGACATGGATTTTATATTTAAAAGTCTGCAGGCAATGAAACTGTCACTGTGGAAGCAGACATATTTTCTCATCAAAATCCTGTTCCTTTTATTTATTTCAGTTTCTCATTTGAGAATATCAGAATAGGCTGGTTTGCTGAGCATTTTCTTTCTTCTACTTTTAAGAATATTTGTATAACTGAGAGCAATACACTGGAATCCGCAAGATGGTGATTGGCCAATTTGTTTGTGAGTGGTTCTTTAAGGAAGTGGTGACATCATCGAGCAGACGGCTTTCAGATTGTAGCAGACATTCACTGTTATAGCATTACAATGAGCAAACTCTTCCTAGGAAATTTGGTACTCGGGACAGACCAAAATACAAAACCTATTTGTCAAGGTGATGACTCGCAAGGTTTTGTATCTTCAGCAAATATACTAGTGCCAACTTGATGTTTATGCGAAATAGTAAAGCATAGGCCGCCATCTGTTAAGTTGTTGCGGATGTTGTGTGTGTTTTGGACTGCAGCCTATGCATGTAACGGCCACCATTTTGGGCTTGGTAAATTATTATCCAAGTTCTGTCTAATACTGTACAGACCCTGTTCTCAACCAAATACTCCTATTCCAAATCCCTACCATGAACAAAAGCAAGTCTATATTTTCTGAGGTTAAAGATGTTCAGAGGCTCCTTTCATATAAATATTATACCCATCAGACCTCAGTAGAATTTATTTTAATTAATTTTCTTACATTTTCTTACATCCTCTGAGACTATTGATAGTCTATTCGTACCGGTACTTGTCCTCGTACACTTGATTTCTCGGTCAAGTCTGTATTACTTGACCTGTCTTCTTGACAGTTTGGATAGAAAATGTATATTTTGAGATGATGTCCAAATCCATTTCCATCTCTGCCCAGTTTTTATGGATGTTTATCTTTACACATCCTGATTTGTAGTCGGGAGCTGAAACTTTGATTACATTGGCGGTAAGGAATCCATATATTCCTAGTCATCTGCAAAACTGTCAGTTCAGCCGTTCGGTTCACCAGGAATAAACCTGTTCAAATCGGCCACTATTTGTGCAGCTTTCAGTCGGGGATGTATGTGACAGTTTCATCCATTGGCCATCTTTAGACCTATATATACAATGTCCTCATTCTCATGAATACGTTGCAGTAACCATGGTAACAAGAACGGAATATGTTGCGAATATTGGGGATATAATCGGCAAATCGGGTAACTGTCGTAAAAGATTTTGGTTGGGATTATCTGAATGCTCATTTACACGCACTAACATTAGTGCCCACCTTGCCAAGACTTTGAAGCAATGGAGTTTCAGAGAGAAAAAATAATCTAAACAGAAACAGACCTATATCCTATTTCCCCTGTGTCTATTTGTGCAGTGTACCCATGTTAACTATATTATGTCGCAGACTCAATCTCGTACACTCAATCTCACACAGAAACCTTTTTGCACGAAAACACAACATCGTATGTTTATTGTACAGCGACTACCGAAGCTCCATGTTGCCATCTTGTTTATTTTCAAAACATGCTGCGGTGTCAGTCTGTTTAATGGTGTGTACGTATCTATGGCTGCACCAGTGCCATCTGTTGGGAGGTGCACCCTGACGACCGGCCGAAATGTGCAGGCCATTTAAAATGCAGATCGCTTAACGGCACTTTGATCTGAACACGATATGCTGTCAAAGTGTTTAGATCATGTGTTTCTTGTTGCCGTGTTACCCATTGCTTGTACCCACAGCAACAAGCAATGTAACCTGGTAACAGGATTTTGTCAAAGGAGAAAAAAAATATTTCGCAATATGTTATGTAATATCCTTGAGCAGTTTTAAATTCTGATATGAATTTAATGTAAAGCATAAAAACTGTTGGTTGTTAATTATGGCCTGGATGTTTATTCCGTGATTTTGTCTTTCAGGATTTGGGTTCGTCACATTTCAACAAGAAGATGTAGTTGAGAAAATCTGTGAGATACATTTCCATGAAATTAACCAGAAAATGGTATGTTCTTTGTGTCGTGAGTAACCGCTGGGGTTTGTGGGCTAAGGGAAGTAACTCTTGCTCCAGTCTATACTGAGTCTCAGTTCCATTAGAAAACAAAGGTTTCAATGTAATTTTACAACTATACATGTGTGAAATGATTTAAATTAATTATGGCCTATTTATTACACATGTTAACACGTAGCATGTGTGCAATTATTTAATATAATTAAGGCCTATTTATAACAAATGTTAACGTAGAATAATCGTTCTCGTCACAGGAGAGAACAGTTTGCAGATTTAATTGTTGACGTTTTTTTACAACGAATTGTCTTATTCCAGGTTGAGTGTAAAAAAGCCCAGCCCAAAGAAGTGATGTTGCCAACACAGCTAGCCCGTGGACGGGGCATTGCCAGGGGCGCATATGGTACGTGTCTTTGTTGTCTGCACACTCGGACATCATTCCCTTGTACCAGTGACCTTGGCCTCTGTTTCCATGGCAACCAGTTTTGCATGCTACATAGATTGAAACATAGCCATAGCAGTTTTTTCCTAGACTAAAGTTAGCTATGTGATTTTTGTGTAGTGGTTATCACTGGGAACTTGTTGTTTTTAGACAGCAACTTGGTAATTCTAGCATGATAGTGAAAGTAACCGTGGTGGCGGTGGTGTAGATCCAAGGGACACTACTCTTGTTAAATACCTATATACTCATTACCGACCTGGCGTCGTAACATTGTAGACGGGTTTGTTTTTTTCCTATTTACTAGATGTGCTCTCACCGAGCTGACCTGTAAAGATGCAAGGGGCGAAATGTCCTCCTTCTATCTCATCACATGCGTTTTTCCTAGCAACCTTGCTTCATACACCGTTTTCACTGCCGGACATGTGTTCTGAATGTCTGACTTGCCCTCTGTACGTATGTCACATATATATATATATATACAGTATACATATATATTCTAGCAGTGGTGAATGAGGCGGCTGCCGCCAGCTGGCCTCGTCTGCATTTCCTGTACACGTGATGGAGTCATATTGTCAGTTGTGCACTATTACTACTAGAACCGCCAGTAAACCAGTTGTGTCGCCCTCCACCACACGTACCTTCAATCCTTCGTGACATCCATCGTGTGTGCTTAAAGTGACTCGAACAGAACCTGCGTGCACAGTCAAACCTCATAGCAGTGATGTCAGTATATACATCGTGTAAACGGTCATCAACTTTCATCGCAAACGATCTGTTATCCATATATATATATATACCAACTCCAAAATCTTATACCCGTATCCAGTCTACCGCCATGTCGATACTTTGTTTTGGAACTCGGGTGTGACGGCGTTTGTTAGAGAACTCGGAAAATTACCTCCATTAATTATCGATTACAGTCCAATTGTTAGGAAATGGTTCTCCGGTCACGGTGGCGTGTCACCACTGCTTCAGGTTCTACTGTACACGGAGGTTCTATTCGAGTCCTTTTAACTGCTGTACTGCCACTAAGTCTGTTTCCCTTTTTTCTAATGGTTCTGTAGTGACCGAGGATGGAGAAGTCGTATGGGAAATTCCTAATGATGTTGTGGGTCTGCAGGAGCTGTGTAAGTTGCACATTTGGCCGAGCGAGCGAGCGAGCAAGCGTTTCCCTCCAATCCCCACTTACCTGCTTAGCATCTGCAGCTCATCGTTTGCTTGCTCTTCTCTCTGTCTGTCTGTCTGTCTGTTGCTCTCTGAGTGCTACCACTCTAATGTCTTCCATTGCCATGAATTCAGCCCAGTCAAGAGTGTTCCTAATTCTTTTTGTATCACATTGGTCTTTCTCGCATTTTTAATTCATCAATGGATTCACCTACAATTAACTGTCATGCAACGTTCATGCTTGTAAAGGAATATCATAAAGAATTTTGCCGATTTGTATATAATTTTTCAATTGCATAAAATCAATTGCTAACAAGAAGCTTGTAAACTATTTACATACATGCTTCTTTAATATTTGTTCAGCTATCTTGAAAATTCTTGTCACAATTGTAAAATCACGGCATTAACAACAGCAAGGAGATTTTTTTTTTATTGAATTGGCCGTCCACATTGATTTGGCTGCATTCACTGTCATTTACCAATCACCTGTTTGTTATTGAATGTACATGTACTAACATTTTCTTTTTTGCTTGCATCTATGTTCGTAACAATTCATATACCGTACCCTGTCATTGTTCAGTCAAATTATTTTTCTTTGAGATTAGAATGTGACAGTTGTGAAACGCTATAGTTGTGACCCATGTTAGCTGTGACACATGTTAGTATGTTTCTTGAGTCTAAATGTGAAAGCATGCTACATTGACGTAAATATGCCTTGTGTGTACCACCTCTGTAACTGTCTTAGTGTCTATACACAACATTGTCATCGCTCTTGTCTGCATGTTAATGTTCGTGACCACGGCTTCTGCTTTTCACGTGTGTGTGAATCGTTGCCATGGAAACGCCACACCCATCTCTCCATCTAAACCAAAAAAATTTAGACGAGAAAACTGGATTAAACCGAAGTAATGCTTGGTTCCTTTAGTGTACAACAGGTTTGTGTTGCGTAGTTCCAAAATTGACTCCCTTTAAGTCGTAAGTGTGTATATTATAGATAGATAATGCATGATTTTATGATTCTGCATGTATTTTATTTTACTTTTTTTAAATTTCTGTGTATATAGCTGCGACCTGCATCCATGCTGTTTCTAACCTTGTGATAACCTCGATAACTATCCATAGCTCTATCCACCAAATGGGAGTAACTGTAACAGCTAGAAACATGTTTTATGTACTGGCATATCTTTTACACCTCATATGAATAGTAACTAGTCTAGCCAAATAAAAAGATGCATGGATAATTGTTAGTGCTTGACATTGAGTTTAATCTTAATTAATGAAAATTGATTATTTTAATCATTTAATACTATTTCTTATCCTTTTTCTTTCCTGTGTATTCCTCTTTAGCATGCAGCATGATGAAACTGAAATAGTAAAATCCTTTAATGGGTTTTGTACCATACTTTTATATAGCATTTATGACAATGGGCATGTATAGCCGATAGAATCGATCCTTAATCCTCTGAAAACTCCAACTAGTAGCTATATCTCTGTAGGATTGTCGTATCCCTGTATATTTAATATTATATTAGCCACAGAAATCCTACATACGTGATTGTTTTCTCCATCTGTTTTGACTCATTGTTCAATTCCCGATTTATCAATTTGATGCAAAATATGAATATATTTTTTTGTTGATAAATCAACATTGATTTTACATTTTTCAAAGTTAAAGAATAGTGCGAATAGTAATGCTTATTTCTGTCTATGAGATGATAGACAGTATTATAATTATTGTAAACCTGCATGAGAACAAAAGCAAATCATGAGATGTGATCACAGCCCAACATTTCCTAGCGGTACCCAGTTGCATTATACATGGTTGTCTCCCTTCTCTCTCCTGCAGGCTACCTGCCAACAAGCTTCCCTGGATTCGCGGCAGCGGCAGCGTATGGTCGGGGGTTCCCCGCCTTCAGCCCGGGCTACTACTACCCTGGGATGACTGCAGGTATGGAGCTGTTGCAAATGGCCTCGTGGTACCCCGAGTCACATTTAGGATTCTAAAGTATGGCTAGCGTTGGCAGCGCCCTCGTTCAAATGGGTAGCCACGACAACGCTGGCTGACGAGCAATACACAAGGAGGATTGACTGTTCTTATGCAAGATGATTTTTGACATATCAGTATGGGAATAGGAAGATGGAGTTGTCCCCCCAACCCCCACCCACCACCACCACCACCACCAACACCAACCCTGGGACTGGCGACGACGCGTACGTGCTGATATGATCATCTCGGGGACTCACGCCACCGTTCCCTCGGATCGACCGATCGAAAGTCTCCACAGACCAAGCCAAGCAACCTTTGACCTTCAGTCTTCCATCAACCTCCTCGTCAAACCAAATCCTACAAACCATTTTGCCAAAACATCTCCACGATTTTTAAATATTATTATTGTATTTTTCAGTTTGTGTGTGTTGTTTTTCTCCGTGGCATTTTTACTGATCAATGTTTATGACATGCCATATGAAGTCATTGGTCGACACTCTAGCATATCAAACGTCAGTGGAATCGTGTCCTATAACGATCGCGGCACCAACTCCTGCAGGGAGTATGTATAACTGTGATATGACAAAGATCTGACTTTGTATCAAAACGGAATGGTTTTATGCAATTTTATTTTGATCTTTTCGGAGATCGTATTTTATTTACAAACATTTGTGATGCAGGAAGGAGAGGTGCATCGTGGGACTGGTTGATGGGATACTGAAGGTCAGGTTTAATGCGCACTCGGGTTTTAATATAATCGGACATCGTGCCAAATGCCTACATTTTCCTGTCTTAACTATGATTACAAATGAACTTTTTGTATATTTTTATTCATTTTGGCATTTGCGGTAGCCATTGACGGCTAAACTGATTATTATAACTGGTTGTGTTGGAGTCACCTTTATATTTGAGTTTACACCACCACGATGATGAATCTCATTTTATAGTTGTACTAGCATTGTGGTCCGGTCAATGAACCACCGACCATGTATCATGGCGGTACACCTGATCTTGGTACTTGTGGTGCTGTATCTTTGTTGATTTTTTTTAGATCTATTTATTACAGCGTGACTGTGTAGCCGTAAAATAGACCGACCTTAGTTTAGCCTGCCTGCCCAGCTGCGTCAACCCTTGGTGTTTCAAATTTTATGCACATCATCCATACTTTGAAAAGTATCGGGACTGATTTTATTGAGAAAATTCAATGAAATTTTTTATTCTGATTTTTTTTCTTTTTTTTTCTTTTTTTTTTTCTTAAAGTATGTGTATTAGTTTGAGATGAGAAGGGTTGACTCTCCCTGTACGGGTCGGCAGGTTTTCAATTGCTACCATTATGCCAAGCACTACTTATAACTATTTCCCTGTATATATTGTATGCGTTATTTGAAGACAGTGTGCCTATGAACGTAGACATCCCGTCTTCAACCTAGTCTGTCTGTAGTCTGTCTGTAGTCTGTCTGGACCGGCTCCAGACTGACCAATCACAGTCATTCATAACTTTTATCCAAATCAAAACTCAGCCAGCTTTTCAAAGACTTGCGAAAGTCAGCTGTTTCTGCTAGCACGTTTTAGAAGTCATACCAGTAGGATCGGATCGTGTTTTTAAATTTTACAACTAGACTTAAGTATTAGCCATGCTGTATAGTTACACCCAATGGCAGTTGGTAACTTGGCATTCCTGTGATTGAAACTGAAAGCAATCAGAAGTCCGAATACTGAATGGTCCCTTGGGGCCGCACTTGACACAACAGGGGATTTCTTCGACGTCCACCATTGAGATAATACTAACACACCCACCACACAGTGTATCGGATGCCAACAGCGCACCCACCCACTGCAGTGGTGGTTACGTCCACAGTCTGTCAACATTGAACTGAACGATTTCATTTAACACTTCATTCAAAAGTTGCTATTTTTCTATGCAATTCATCTTAACAATGGAATAGATCATTGTACTGCCGTCGTACGAGGTCTCCTGTTGTGTGACGTGTGGCCGAGGTTTTCCTCTACAAGCGGACATCTGTGAAGATATTTTCAGGGTACTCTATTTTTCCTGTGGTTGTCGGAAATAAATGTTATCGAGTCATCACATACTTTACGACTGTTTGTGTGCTCGTGCTTTTTGCTTAATAATGTTACTGACATGAAAGCAATAATTACCTCCCTTGAAAGGATTTCAAGGCAGGCCAATGCAGAATCGAATTATCGTAGTGAAAAGGAGAACATGTTGACATTGTATTGTTATGTATTGTAGTGTCCAAACAAACCAATCACTTTGTGCCAAAATATTGGCAGTTTCAATGTATGCAATAATATTCCACATATGTGTAGATATTGTTCTATTAATATACATCTGGCATCCCTTCCATAGTATATATTGATGTGTCCAGTACAATTAGAATGAAAGTATTTCATAACTGACCAGGCATGTCCATGTTACTTGGGAGGGGTGTCGGCTCCTTGTGACCATCAGTTAGTTTTAGTGTTATTTGTAGCCTGCCAATAATGTGCTCAGCTTCCTGTCGGTTGAGCTGCAAATGGTATACACCAGCAAGCTGCTACCAGTATGTATACACGAGCTGCTACCAGTATACCCGAGCTAGTACTTGTATACACACGAGCTGCTACCTGTATACACACGAGCTGCTACCTGTATACACACGAGCTGCTACCTGTATACACACGAGCTGCTACCTGTATACATACAAGCTGCTACCTGTATACACACGAGCTGCTACCTGTATACATGAGCTAGGACTACTATACAGTAGATGTACACATGATAAACTAGCTGCTACTAGTGTAAACTAGACATTCATATATATAATAGTAGATAGGGTTATCCCCGAGTGTCGTGGAAAGCCAGGAAGTCGGAATCTACACCCAGATATTGTCTCAGGAATACATTTACATTATGGCCTTCAGTACTTAATCCAAAACGAAGCGTTAAAAGAGGACATCTGATTGGATGTTGAAATAATTAACCACATTGTGAGATCTGTGAGGTTCCTGCAGTGACGTTAAATTCTATAATAATAATAATAAAAACTAGGACCTTATAGAGTCATTATTGTTGGTTGTACCATGAATGTAGTGGGAGGGTCACAAGACTGTTATTCACATGGTATTTACATGATATTCACACGATATTCCGGATCTTTCTGGTATTCTGACATGACACTCAGTGGGTTCCAATTGTTCTAGTCATGCTACGTTCCCTCTTTATAAAGCATTAATTGGGGCTTGGTCCCCTTTGTAAGGAGGAAATGCTGTATGTAGGTAAACTTACACAGTATTTATTAATATTGACTATTGTGTTCTGTTTGTACTTTATACCTCTACACTGCCAGACAGATCAGGGGAGACAACTTTACGATTTTTCATGTCCAGGCAGTTATTTACCCTTCTTTTTTTTGTAATGTAAGTTATTTTAATATGGCAAATGTTTTTAACTGAGAGCTTCGAGTCTTTTAAGAAATGAACCTTTTATTGTAAATATATGTGGATTATCCACGACTGTTGTTGTAATTGTTGTGTTTGGAAAAATTATGCTGTATGTGCATGCACATACACACAGAGGGACAGAGCCTATCCAGCTTTGCCTTTGGACAATTTATCTGTCTGTATGTCTGTATGTCCATCAATCCTCAGATCCCTTTTGCCAATACGTAGTTACAAAACACATCCTGTTGCTTGGAACTGTTTGGCAGCATATATTTGAAGCATAATATTGAAACGACAAATTATACATTGTCAGAAAGTTCTAGATTGAATCGGTCGACATTGAAGCATAACCCTTTGTTGTTAGCTTACCATCAACTATTGGCGATTTCAGCATTTATCAACACTAAATTTCCTTTAGTAGCATCAAGGTATTTCTGCATCTCGATGCCGACTTGCTGTTGCATCTATATATTGGCCAGGAGTTATGCCCCTTTGCCGGAGGTCGACGGACCTGGGAATGGTGGGGCTAAGTCTCCCTCCGTACCCACGGTTACGTGTCCATGCCCTGTTGTTGCAAGTCATGAGAAGTGCTATATTGTAAACCCGCTCTGGGTCGACGTGTGTCATGTAGTGATTGAGCATGGGAGGAAAAAAACCACGACTGTACATCTATCCGTGTACGTATTTAACCTCATTGCATGATTATTTTTTCTGACGTCACTGGCTGCGTAAAACAGTGAGCTCCATGTAGCGCTGGTCCATGTATAAATCGCATCATGTTACCATGGTTACGCCATTCATCAGCTGTGATGGACTGAATGAACTTTTGAATAAAGATTTTTCATTGGCATAAAATATCTCGACCTTGTGATTTCCACGGGAACACACCTTGCCAACTTCCTACATAGGAGAGCATATTATCTCTCGCACTGTTAGTTTTCTGCCAATATACTGTATGACGAGATCCGACCTGTTAGTGTTAGTCAGTTCCATTAAGAAGGCTAAAATCTACAGTTTGACCAACATGTATAGGTTTTAGACTACTTTATGGAACACCATCATAAAAAAAACACATAGTTAATTAATTCCTTTCCTTCTTTTTTTTTGTTGATGTGTGACCACCTACCAACCTGCTGTTTGCATGTGTTTGTTCTAGGACCATTTCATTTGTTTGCAAAGGCAAATTTTTGAGGTGGTGACTTAGCCTAATTAGTTTTATTTCTTTATTTGTCACATTCAGGATTGAATGCCTCGGCCGCGACTATGGCTAGCCTGGGGGTGGCGGGCGTGGCTCGTAGCACGTCTCGCAGTGCTGGGGCACGTAGTCCCCCTCTGGGCTCCCTACAGGGCTTTCTCGGCGCCGGGGGATCGCCCGGTAAGCCGCCCTCGTACAGGCCTCTCATTGGTTGCAGTTCTCCCTATAGTGTTTGCAAGAGGTGTTGTGATTTGGCCAATATCTTTTGTGCAAAGTAAACTAACATGTTCGATGGGTTTTATGTTTTTTTTCGCCTTGCACGTTTTCTGCTTTGGAACTATAGTTTATTTTGCTTTTGTCATGGCAGTTGATCTGTTCAATACATCGCACAAAATTGTCTACCTAAATCTTTAGGTCTGCAAACATTAGATGTTGATGAAACTATTTTTTAATAGAATTGTTTTACCTTGAAACATTTTGCCAAATCCGTGACTTGTATTGCACTTCGAAGTCATGACAGTTCTGGAGGTGGGATTATTTTCTTTTTAAGTTGCTTCTAGTGATTGGCACTTCCACTTTGCCTTGGAAATTATTGTTGGTTTCCATGGTTATAAAGTCCATGTTATGGTACTGAACACATTTGTCATGTTTGTGTTTACTGTCTACTGCCAGCAAATGGTAATTTAGCTTGCTATTATCTGGGTACCATACTGCGAGGACTCCCGTCTCTCTCTCTATATATATATTTATATACAAAAGTTCACCTTTTATTGGTTCATATACAATATATATTGTTTTAATATTATTTTTTGTTTGGACTATTTTATTTTATTTTTTTCTGAGCTTTAAATAATGTTATTTTGCCAGCTCAATATTAGTGTTTGTACATTGTTCTGAATATTGTGTGTTGATTTGTAAATACCGAATTGTTATTTTAACAGAATGTGTTTGATGTTTAACACCTTCCCGTGTGCTTTTGCCATTTAAACCAATGGCTATGTATAAATTGGGTCATTGTGAAATAAATCCTCTATGGCGGTCAGCCAGTCGTGGTTTCCCTGGAGTTGCGTCCCCTGCATGTCTGGTACTGTCACGCACACCTATCACTGCCTGCTTATATAGTCATAGTAGCATAGATATTCATCGCCTGCATGATGTCTCTAAAAATATAAACGGCTCCTGTTTAGCCGAATTTACTAGATTTGTACCATCATAGGGCACAATCATGATTCTCATCCAAATCTCAAAATTCTTTCTTAGTCGAATAAAGCATATATCGTCAATTTGCCATAATGATGCTGTCTTGCTTAGAGTGGCCCTCGTACTGGGTCATTCTGAGACTGCATGCGCAAGGGTGGCTGCATTTGCTTGCAGATGCCTGGTGTATGTAAGACACCATCTGATTGGCTGTAGTCGTGTAGCTATATATAGCTGTAGTGTGCTGTGATTCGTCTAGACGGCAGGAACAGTCCGGGGAAGCCATAACTAGCCGAGGGGATGATTCTCAAATCTCAAAATTCACGCTCTTGAACATCGAGAAAAACGACGTTCAAAAGCTTTCAATTTGTTTATGAACTATTCTGAAGTATTCTCTCGTGGTGTTGCTAGGCATACCTGGTTATGGCTATCTGCCTGTTCCTGCAAACCCTGGTGAGAGGACCACCTCCCCGGCTATGTACGCTGATTTCGGGGCCAATCAGCTGACGGCCGCACTTCAGCGGAGCGAGCCCTCCCCCCTGCCCATCTCCAGCTCGCCCATACACCGCGACCAGGCCGCTCTCCAACGCTCCTCCGGAATAGGTGGGTGACCTCCTCTCTAACTCGTAGCAGCTTGTATGTATTCATATGTGAATGTCTAATACGCTTCTGTGTGTGTGTGTGTGTGTATATATATATGTATATTATATATGTTCTCTGCTGAAAGCTACATGTGCCTTTTCCTATGAATATAAAGATGCGCAGAAGATGTGTGAAAAATCGTTAGAATCCTCTTGAACAATTTTTTGCTTTAGAATTGGATTTATGAAACGTTTTCCTTAAATTTTTATTTTTTTTCTAAAATGCTATTTCCTGTAGTAACTCACAATGTACACTTCATGTTACAAATGGAACACTTTTATAGTTAAAATTATGTTAAAGTTAGTTACCAGATTATTTGGGCGGGTGTTTCTTTCCCCCCCATACACCATACATTACACAAGACACGTGAGGAGGTGTCATACTCCAGTCACATGTGACGACGCGTGATACCTCATGCCCAGTCACGCTTGACAAGGGTGTCGTACCCCACACCTAGTCACGTTATCCTTGTAGCATGTGCAGGCACTTCTACTGCAAACCCATCGCTTGTAGGCAGCATGTTTTCCCATCTGTACTCGTAGTCTGCTAGTAGCTAGATGTGTAGCACTTAGCCTGTTTTTAAAAAAAAAAAAAAAAAAAAAAAAAGGAAGGAAAAAATATGTAATGTCAATTTATATTTATGATGTCAAGACTTGGATGTTCAAAAGCGATGTCGCTGAGATTAGAAACTTAGCTAGGATAGAGTTGTATGTTTTGTATCAATTTGTCACTTTGCTTCCTGTGGTTTACAACCACTGAAAAAGGACTGATCTTGCACAGTATTACTACTACCTATGGAATAAACATACCGTTATAGTCACTTGAAACGAAGAAGATATGGCCGTATTCGAGGTTATACCGAGAGAGAAAGAGATCTATGTTGGGCATCATGAATGTAAGAAGGCTTCGCTGCAAGATTAGAGCTATGTAATATTTTTGAACGACTTGCCGCAAATCATTTCTGGAAGATGAAAACAATGACATTTTGCATACAACAGATGGTCATCTGATCAGCCATGATAGCTTGACAAATAAATGGAGTTGTGAGTCTGATACAAAAAGAAGACGCATTGAGTTGATCAGTCGCAAGGATGTTAAAGAGACGACTATCATGCCGTCCTCGTCATTGGTCTTCCGTAAGTGTGTTCCTCATCTGTCTGCACGTAATTTGTCAGGCTAGGGTCCCGTGTGTCCACAGGCCTCATGAACAACCTTAAAGTCGACATTTGTTCAAATAATTATTTCTCTGGCTAATGATAGTATATACACAAGATATATAGACATTCTTTCCGTTTCCATGACCATTAAACATACATCACTTATATATATCCATCCACACGCAGACGCATCACTTTGATTCTAGCACAGTTAACCCTTTCCTTGCGCAAACCAAGTACATAATGGATCCAGCATCTGACTCTTCTGTCTATGCCACTCTCATCGTCATCTTGCGGTATCTGGACCTGCTCTAATCGAATTCTTCTGAATGTTTGATGCTGTCAGCCGATGTCCAATGACATTACGATTGCCATGGCTGCTTCCTATTAAAAATGAGGCAAACCTATTTCAAAAGGAAACAAAAGGAAATAAAAACTGTTAAATAAAGGAAATAAAAAAGCGATCAGGCATTCAGATGAATTAGTTAGTCTCAAGCTGGTCCAGCTGCCCTAGATTGATGTTCGCCTCTGGACGACCTTGTTTCCTGACTGGCTGACTTTACTCGCCCTTCCATCCCGAGCCGCCAGAAGATTGGTGCTATAGGCAACACTTGGGTCCCGACTGCGAACCACGTCTCGCCATCCATGTCCGGTCGGCCAGGAGCCCCGCCCACCTAACCCTTCGATACAGTCCCCGACGCCAGCCTCCAGAGCGGGTTGTTAGTTTCTCGTCTCTTTCAGCAGCTGCAGCCGCGGCCGCCATGATCAACAACTTCGGGCAGTTCCCGACTGCCACCAGCCCCGGTGGGCGTTTCCCCGGAGCCAATAGTCCCGGACCCATTGATCTCTATGCCGCAAACCAGGACGCTCTCACCTACGTACAGGCCACAAGCCCGCAGCCGTCTCCATTTGCACCCAACATGGCTGTCGGCAGGGTGAGTACACACACTTCCTGTTTCCCTTTGCCGTCTGTCGGATGTCTCACCCAATGGTACTGAGTTCAAACCCACCTTGTATGTGCTGGTTCCTCAGTACCAGCAGACACTCACAGGTTGGCTGCATAACTATGCACGACTTGCTTTGTGGGTTACAGCATACCAGTGAAATATTCTTGAAAAGTATCTCTTAACTGTTTTAGATTACTTCTACAAAATTGCAATTTGTATGATTATAACATTATTGTAGTCGTGCAACTGAC